>ML435412.1:0-42964 GCA_005239525.1 Nicotiana knightiana | reverse complement strand
CTAATTGATGGCCATTCAATTAGCTACAATAAGAACGTAATTGAACAAATAGAGATGAACAATCAACCAAACTATATTAATATCATCACAAGTTAGTCCCCCAACGAGTTCCACCAAAATCCTAGATTAAGAAAGTTAGCTACTCATATTCATAAATATCAAATATAAAATAACTTGCATAATTGAATTACAGAGTAATGAACTAAGGAGATAAAAATCAATGTGTTTGCTTTTCTGAGTAGTAATCCATAGGTTTTTCTTCACTTTGATGATTTCCTCCTATTGAATCCTTCCGATCCCCCTTAAGTTGTGTTTTAGGGTCTATTTATATGTTTAGGACAAACCCTAAACGTGTAGGAGACTTCTATTCCAACCGGGAAACACTTAAACTCGTCAAAACTCGGAATTGACCGAAACAGAGGCCTGACGTTTGGGCCCTGGCGCCTGGTTAACGCCAGGCTAAGGCTGGCGTTTGGGCTCTAACGCCTGGCTAACGCCAGGCTAAGGCTGGTGTTTGGACTCTAACGCCTGGCTAACGCCAGGCAGGGTCAGGCGTTTGGGCTCTGGCGCCCGGCTATAGCCCGGTGCACTCCTCCTCGCCTCTTGAGCGTATTTTCGATGTATTTGCATCCATTTAGCTCGGTTTCCATCTCCAATTCACCTACACATGAAATAGACTCTATTATGCACATAAAAAGTGTATTTTTATCATTAACGCACATAAAATGTAGGGCATATAACATGTTAAACCATGAATTCTAGCCTCGCATCAATACCCCACACTTAAACATTTGCTCGTCCTCGAGAAATCACATGACACTCATGTACACAAATTATGAAGCAAATCTATTAACACGTTATACCAAGAATATTTAAAATAGTACAAGCACAAAGGTGTGACATCCTCGCCTCAATAATCGACTCACAAATACCATGCTTTATTCACAATTCACTAACTACTCTAACATGGAGGTCAACAAAATTACCTTTCCTTCATGAATCATGTGCCGTCACCAAAGCAAAGAGTTAGTTCCTCACACAATGAAATTTAACAACATAGGAACTTAAGATAGAAAGAATTCACCCGCTCTCAGAAATAACATTCATATGCCACAAAAGATGCACCATAGGCTTGCCCGTAGTGTACTACTCTACTAATCGAGCTCATTCAGTCTAGGATCAAGTAGGACTTTATTTGGTTGTAATGTAGGCTGCGGGACGGGTAGGATACATTTGGATATAAGAGTGACTACACCTCCCTAAGCACTTTAATATATATACCTTCATATTCAACCTCAAACTCAATATAGCCAAATTCCACCTTCACAACGATTTTATTTCCCCATACTTCTTTAAGCACAATTATATTAAGAGTCACCACATATATTTTTCTTTCAACACAACACAAGTGTTCATTTATTTCTTTTTTTTTTCTTTTTCTTCTTTTTCTTCTTTTCTTCTTTTTTTCTTTTTCAAGTGACTCTTATTATTTTTTTCAAACGTGCACCTTTCTCCTTATTTCAATTCTTCCCCTCACAAACCAACCTACCACCCCACACTTTAACTTTTCCATATTCCATTACTTTTTCAGTGCTTACGAGATGTGACAAGGTTCAAATAGATGATTGATTCAAACAAAGGGATACAGCTTGTAATGTGGTTGCCAAAGAAACAGGATTATAGGCTCAACGGGGTTAACGACGGCACATAACAATTAGGTGGGTAAACTATATATAGCTGGCTTACAAAGAAATGCCTATATCACTTCCAAGATTGAAAAAAACTTCTATTTCGCTTTGCACACACACGGGGCAAGTTCTAGACATCAAATGCAATGCACAGAATAACATACAAATCTCACACACACATGGCACATAACTCACTCAGGATTGGATCTATCACGACACTCCAGTTAAAGCAGTTAAGCAAATCTTAAGAATTCCTGATTTAAGGTATTTATCCTGGAGTCAAAAAATTGAGCCTAAGCGTCACAACCAAAGTATTGACTATTCTCAAGGCATTAACACATTTCGAGATATTGCTACTATTAAACCTTCAACCCTGTGATACCTACTCCTAAAAATTAAAACTACCTACACCCGGTTCAATTAAAAACCCTTGGAAAAGAACCGTTGTCCAAAGAAAAACCAAGGGGGAATTACTACACTTCCTAAAAAAAATCTTTTTGGTCTTTTCGTTAGACTTACTTCCCTCAAGAAAATTGTTTAAGAGATCCATTGTCAGGAAGAGTCAATAATAAATTTTTTTTTTAAGATGATAAAACAAAACATAAAATCTAAAAAAAACAAACAAACCTAAAAACCTAAAGGCTAAAAACAAACAAACAAACTACAACATTTCACTGAACATAAAAGCTAAGACTAAACGAAATAAAACACAAACAAACAACACAATTCACACAAAACATATATACAACACCCCACACTTAGTTCAGGCATTGTCCTCAGTGCATCATAGATATACAAAGCAAAAAGTAAAACAAAGTGCAAGATACTTCCTGGTCACTCAGCTTCATCATCATCGGACGGTCTCCATTCCTCTAACTTATCCTCTCCATCATCATCCTCATCCGATTGTATGAGCTCCTCATCAGAATCATCAGGCGTGTTTATATCTTCATCATCTGGGAGCATGTACCCCTCACCTGCTCCTATCATCTGCTGAGCATGAGCGTTGAGCGGATACCTCTGATCCAACTCCTCCCTTTCATTAACCGACGCCGGACGACCTCCTATGCGCAACTGCAAATCCATCATCCCATAGAGATGGGCCATGAAGCCATCATCCCTGGCATAACGCTCAGCATTGGTCAGTGAAGACTCTTCTTTCAGTCTCAAGCCAGTGATGTCAGTTTCCCGGGTGAGTTGTTGATCAATAATGTGGTCAAAGTCGGCCTCAACTGCTACATTGCTATCTGGCAGGAACTGGGTTAGGAAATTCGGGAAAGGGATTCGATCAATTTTATTGTTGGTACGCACCAACCCCATTTGGTAGAGAATCAGGTGGCCCACATTCACTTGCTGCCCAGTCATTAAGAAGTAGAGCATACAAATCCTCTCTCGGCTGATTAAGGTGTCATGGGTGCATGGTAGTATCTGTGCATTAATCAGTTTCAGCCATACCTGTGTTTCATCCTTCATCTTCTTCTTGGGAAATCTTTTATGTCGATTAGTGGATCTATCCCGAATCCAGGCAGCCTTATAATCAACCCCACAAAGTGTATGCCTCATTTCTCTATAGTTAGGATGGCAGATAAATTTCTCTAGAGGCTCCACCAGAACATTTGGTGTACCTGAGAAATCATATATGGCCTTGGCCGAAAAATCCACCAAGTGCCCACGAATTGGCACCAATTCTTCCTTGTCGTTTGGGTCAAACCCTGCATAGAATTCTCGGACTAAATTGAGGTTGATGTTGCCATGTTGTTTGAACACATATCCCAAACCCAATTCATGGATGCTTCTCCATATTGCTGGGAATTTCTTTCTAAGAGGACCCTCGCTGATAGCTCCTTCCGGGTGGACATGCTTGGGTTTGTAAGGAGCGTACCATTTCCTGGAGTGTGGTGGTATGCTGTTGACACCATATTCTCTTTGACCAATGGGTTGCTGCCTCATAGCAGCCACAACAGCTACTGCTTCCTCACCAGTCATACTAGACGTAACATCTCCTCCTTTTCTTTTCTTTTGAGCTGGTGGGGGTTTTGATTTGGTTTTCGGTGGGGCTGAAGATGTGGACTTTCCCTTGTCGGTGGCTTTTCTGGAAAAAGTTATTTTACCTGCACAATATATCAGTAATGAATTAGTGTCACCAAGTATATACTATCTGTTTTCACACGTTGCGAAGGTTACTAAGACTTCACCTCGGCAAGTTTATGATAATTCACACACATTGCTACCTATTAGCTTCTTATGAGTTACTTTTCATTTAAAATTTCATGGAATTCAAGATGTACGGCGCTAGTGGTGGTTTTCCCAGAGACTCGGGATCCATATGGGACATGTATTGCCATTGAGGCATTACATCGAGCACTTGGCTGGCACAAATGCCATGGGAGCTCGTATGGACTTGAGGGACTGCCTCATGTTCCCAAATCACTTTGGGTTTCCATAATACCACTTAATTTCACCATCTCAGCTCATTCCTAAAGGGTTTCGGGACTTGGGGTGCATAACACCATACAACACATTTCAAGAACTTCATAAACCCATAAAACTTCATCATGAACTCAAGGATAAACGTTTCACCAGCTCAAATTCGAGTGAGTAAAGTATAGTGTTAGACTCATACCTCAAATCTTGATGAGTGTTAGCCGGATGAAGTGTACCACAAGTTTTTACCCTGTGCAGATCTTGTGTGTGTGATGGGTGATAATGGGGTGTTAAAGGTGTTGTGATTGTTATGAAGTGAAGATGAGTGTGGTGTGATTTGATATGGTTTTGCGAGACAACCAGTGTTTAGGTGTGTGCTTGAGAGTGAAAATTAATTGAGAGAGAGTTGGAAGATGAATAAAATCGGAAAAGTGAACTTACCTGGCAATACTCGTGCGTTTTAATCAAAAAGCCTGGGCACCCTGGTGTTTTCCAGGCGTTACACCCATAACGCCAGCCTACCCCTTGCGTTACCCAAGCGTTAGCCTCTTATCGCCAGCCTTGCCCTGGCGTTAGCCTCTTATCGCCAGCCTTGCCCTGGCGTTAACCAGGCGTTAGCCTCTTATCGCCAGCCTTGCCCTGGTGTTAGCCAGGCGTTGGCCCCTTATCGCCAGCCTTGCACCCACTTTCCGCCATGCTAATACACTCCTCCATTCACCCGAATTCACCTGCAAGCTCGTTAGTACTCAAAATTACACTAATTACTTCTAACTATTTTAAGATTTACTACGCATTGAGTTGTCTCCTAACAAGCGCCTTATTTAATGTCGTGGCACGAAGATTACAACAAATCAATAGGTTGCCTCCTATGAAGCGCCTGATTTAACGTCGCGGCACGGCGCAACATCAAAGCTATTTAAGGATTGTCCGGTGTATTAGGTTCACCCAGGTGCACAATAGTCCGCTCATTTGCTTCAGTCATTCCAACATGNGTCCTGATTCCTCCACCTTCTTAGTAAGTATACTCATTTGTGTTATCAAGGTGGCCACGTTCTCTGCAATGGTATTAGATGGATCAAATGGCACTGAATGAACTACAGGAGTAATAGGTGCATTCCTTGTTGTCCATCCTGAATTTTGTGCCATTTTATCAAGTAAGATTTGACTCTCTCTCCACGTTTTGCTCAGAATTGCTCCACCAGCTGAAGCATCAACATTAGCTTTCACTGTATCAGCCAAACCCATGTAGTAACACTGCCCCAACATTTGCTCTGCCTGTGGCCAAAAATGGCCTTCCCAAGATTATGGGAATTTCCTCATCTACTCGGCAGTCTAGGATCACAAAGTCAGCAGGGAATACAAATTTCCCCACTTGCATTAACACACCGTCTAGAATACCTGACGGTCGCTTTACCGTCCTATCAGCAAGTTGCAGCAGCATGGAAGTAGGCCTGACTCTACCAATCCCCAATGTTTTGTATATAGCCAGTGGCATCAGATTAATGCTGGCTCCCAAGTCACATAGGGCTTTGGCGAAAGAGAAGTTGCCAATAGTACAAGGAATAGTAAAATTCCCTGGGTTAGCCAACTTTTCCGCAATAGGACGTGTCACCACTGCACTACAAGTCTGATTAAGAGTGACAGTAGCCAGGTCTTGGAAGTCAAATTTTCTGGACATTAAGTNTCCTTTTCCACTACCACCTCAGTTGCTGGCTTCGGGATTTCCTCAAGTTCTTTCTCAGCTTCGCCTTGCTTATTAACTTCTCTTTCAGCTGGTTGCACTGTGCCTGTGCGCAATGGGGTTGAGTCATCAATTTCATTAGGTAACTGGACCAATGTGTTTGTCTGCCTCCTTTCTTGTTCTAGGTCCAGGTCTCTGCCATTGTGGAGGGTCACTGCCATTAACTGTTTTGGGCCCTGGTCCCTTGGATTCACCTGAGTATCAGCAGGTAAAGTTCCGTGAGGACGATTGTTAACTGCATTTGAAATCTGCCNCAAATGGCATTCTTCTGAAAGCAAATATCCCATATGGGCATGTGAAAGAGGTCTTTTCTCTATCCTCTAGGGCAATAGAAATCTGGTTGTACCCCGAATACCCGTCAAGGAAACAGAAGTGAGATTTTCCTGCTAACCGGTCGAGCATCTGATCAATGAAGGAAAGTGGGAAATGGTCTTTGCGGGTGGCAAGGTTTAGCTTTCTATAATCCATGAATATTCTCCAACCCGTAGCAGTTCTAGTGGATATCAGCTCATTTTTATCATTTCTTATAACTGTCATACCCCCCCTTNTTGCAAATATAATCCGGGGTATTATGCCCAGAGTCGATCCCATAGGGAATTTACGTATCAATCAAGTCTTTAGAATACGCAACTTTTACTCAATCAATTCTTTCAAGACTTTTTAATATAAATTGGTGATGTTTTACTAATTCTACTGACAATAATAATAACTAGCAATCACTAGCAATGTGTTGTAAATAATGATGATAAAGGTCTAAGGTTATGGTTTCCCTCGTTGATGAACTCACTTCTCGGATACTTCTTATAGTTTGATTAGTTGTCTCTATCAAACATGAACACTCTATCTACCATAAATCTCTTTCAAGTAATTATGATAATTTAATATACGCACTCTTTCAAGTTACGCTAGTTAGATTGCATTACAGTTCACTTTAGATAGCACCTGAGGTATCGTTATCTCCAATCCAACCTCTAAACCCTCGGTTATGACTTTCATCTATACTCTGGGAGTGGTGTTGTTCAAACAATTACCTAAATATGCACTCTCTCTCAAGTAGATACACACTAATTAGGCACAACTAATTGATGGCCATTCAATTAGCTACAATAAGAACGCAATTGAACAAATAGAGATGAACAATCAACCAAACTATATTAATATCACCACAAGTTAGTCCCCCAACGGGTTCCACCAAAACCCTAGATTAAGAAATTTAGCTACTCGTATTCATAAATATCAAATATAAAATAACTTGCATAATTGAATTACAGAGTAATGAACTAAGGAGATAAAAATCAATGTCTTTGCTTTTTTGAGTAGTAATCCACAGGTTTTTCTTCACTTTGATGATTTCCTCCTATCGAATCCTTCCGATCCCCCTTAAGTTGTGTTTTAGGGGTCTATTTATATGTTTAGGACAAACCCTAAACGTGTAGGAGACTTCTATTCCAACCGGGAAACACTTAAACTCATCAAAACTCGGAATTGACCAAAATAGGGCCCTGGCGTTTGGGCTCTGGCGCCTAGATAACGCCAGGCTAAGGCTGGCGTTTGGGCTCTAACGCCTGGCTAACGCCAGGCTAAGGCTGGCGTTTGGGCTCTAACGCCTGGCTAACGCCAGGCAGGGTCAGGCGTTTGGGCTCTGGCGCCCGGCTATAGCCCGGTGCACTGCTCCTCGCCTCTTGAGCGTATTTTCGATGTATTTGCATCCATTTAGCTCGGTTTCCATCTCCAATTCACCTACACATGAAATAGACTCTATTATGCACATAAAAAATGTATTTTTATCATTAACGTACATAAAATGTAGGGCATATAACATGTTAAACCATGAATTCTAGCCTCGCATCAACTACTGTATACATTTAGAACAAATTTAACCGCCTAATTATGCCAGTTGTACTAAATTTACTAATAACTATCATTCTAACTGTAGTTAATTTAGTTAACTAATTACAACTAACTACATCCTTGACACCCCATCCCCTCAAGCTAGGACTGGGAAAAATGTTCAGAAGTCCTAGCTTGGACATCAAGTATGCATGTTGAGGTTGACCAAGTGCTTTAGTAAGAAGGTCGCCTCTTGCTCTGTTGTACCACAATAGAGAGTCGAGATGAGGCCCTGTTGAATCTTCTCATGGATGAAATAGTAATCAATATCAATATGTTTCGTTCGCTCATGGAATACATGATTGGCAGCAATGGCAAGAGCTGGCTTGCTATCACAATAGACAGGCACATGAGACTGATGCTCAACCCCTAGCTTCTTGAGTAAACCAAGAATCCATACAACCTCAGCGACAGTTGAAGCGAGGCTGCGGTATTCAGTTTCAGCTGAGCTTCTAGAAATGGTAGATTTCTTCTTAGATTTCCAAGAGATCAAAGAAGTACCGAGCATAACAAAATATCTTGTAACTGACTTGCGTGTATTAGGACATGCAGCCTAATATGCATCGCAAAATGCTTAGAGTGACTCTAAACAATGGGCAACCAAAAAGACACCCAATCCTAGACTATTTTTTATATACCTGGCCACCTTGAGTGCAGCTTACATATGAGAAACTTTAGTACCGTGCATAAATTGGCTGAGACTCTGAGGAACAAATGAAATGTCTGGCCTTGTGATGTTCAAATAATGTAGTTTCCCTAAGAGACTTTGATATGGCCCAAGATCAGTCAGCAACACATCATCAGATGATCCTGTATGAACATCAAATTCAGAAGTGGTAAGCTTCAGATTGAGTTCTATATGGGCAGGCTACAGGTTTGGAACCTGAGAGTCCCAACTCAGCAATAAGATCCAGAGCATACTTGCGTTGGTTCATTAATATACCATCACCATTTCTGGAAAATTCTATGCCTAAAAAGTACTTAAGCTCTCCTAAGTCCTTGATCTTGAATGAAGCTTGTAAATCATCCTCAGTTTATTGAATAAATACAAGACTATCACCAGTGATAAGAAGATCATCAACATAAACCAAGACTACCACCATGTGATCTGCTGTCCTTTTGATGAACAAGGAATAATCCAAATGGCTCTGCTGAAAACCAGCATCCACCAAGGCTGAAGTTAACTTGAGATTCCATTGTCAAGAGGCCTACTTAAGTCCATAGAGATACTTAACGGTTTACAAACTGTAAACTATCATTTGATCCATTGAAACCTTGAGGAATTGTCATGTACACTTCCTCAGTGAGATCACCTTGCAAGAAAGCATTATAGATATCCATTTGATGGATGGACCAATGCGTTGAGGCTGCAAGAGACAACACACTCCTAACAGTAACCATTTTCACCACAGGGGAATAGGTTTCTTGATAGTCTAGTCCTTTCCTTTGATTATACCCTTTGGCCACTAATCGAGCTTTGAACATTTCTACCTCTCCTGATGCCTTATATTTGATTTTATAAACCCACTTGCATCTTATGGCCTTTTGTCCTTGTGACAAAGAAACTAATTCCCAAGTTTTGTTATCCTCTAATGCTTTAATTTTTGCTTGCATTGCTTCTATCCATCGCTAGTCTTTGATTGCTTCTGAATATGTTGTAGGTTCCACCTCAACAGAAAATCTAGCTAAGTAGCTTTGATACTTTTGAGAAATTTCTTCATATCCAATACTTTCTGAAATGGGATATTTGCAGCAGCTTACAAAATACAACTTGTCAAGTCTAACGTAGTCCTTAAGCCATATTGGAGGCTTAGATACTCTAGTTGATTTCCTTGTTTCCTAAACATGAGGAATAACAGGGGAAACAGTTGGAACATCAACATTATTATGCTCAGCAGAAGAAGGAATGTCCTGATCAACTAAGGGAACAAGAGTTATAATAGGTGAACATGGTACACTAGGTGCAATATGATGACTATCAGTAACAAAACTATCCACTGCAACTGGTTCCAGAATGAATCCTGTCTCGGCACTAGGGATGTATCTAGGAAGAGTGATTATGATGTACTTTCAGCTATATGAAAGGGAAACATGTCTTCATAGAATACTACATCTCGACTGATAAAGAACACTGTATTTTCCAAGTCCAATAATCTGTAACCTTTCTAATGTGCAGCATATCCCAGCAAAACTGACCTCACGGCTCGAGGTGCAAATTTATCATGGTTTGTCAAATTAGTAGCAAAACACAGGCATCCAATGAATTTTAAGTGTCTCAGTGAAGGTGGCTTACCAAGGAGTACTTCATAGGGTGATTTATGTGCTAAAACATAAGAAGGAATCATGTTAATGATGTAGACAACGGTATCAATACAATGCCTCCAATATCTGAAATGGCCTTGAAATCTGATTGCCCGAGCAGTTTCAAGTATATGTCTATGTCTTCTTTCCGCAATTCCATTCTGTTGAGGAGTATAAGGACAAGAACTTTGATGGACAATTCCATGCAGCTGAAACAAGTCTTTGCAAGCACTATTAAAAAATTCACTACCATTGTCTGATCTAAACACTTTAATTTTTTGGCCAAGCTGTGTCTTAACCATAGAAATGAAGTTCTTAAGTAGGTAAATAACATCATATTTAAGTCTCATGAGAAACAACCAAGTCCACCTAGTAAAATCATCAACAAATGTGAGGAAGCATCTCATTCCATTATGAGTAGCAACTTTATAAGGTCCCCGTACATCCATATGAATCAAATCAAATCTATGTAAACTTATGCTAGTGCTAGTTGGAAATGGCACTCTAGTTTGTCGAGCTAAAGGAAAAATTTCACATTTAGACAATGAATTATTAGGTAAGCTACCACTACAGTCTTGTAGACTAGGAATCCTCCTGAGAACTTGAATTGGAACATGCCCAGTTCTTTTATGCCATATATCCATGCTTGCTTACTAGTTACTGTAAAATCTCTATCTGTTGTCTTCCCTAATGCTGCTAATAGAATGTATAAACCTTCCTTTTTTACCAATCTTCTTCACCCTCCTAGACAAGAGGTCCTGAAACACACAACATTGAGGAAAGAAGGTAACACTGTATTAGCAAGAGACTCCAAGAAATAAAACTAGATCATAGATACAAAAAGTTTCCTACAAAAAGGGTTTGCAATTGCAAAGTTACACTAACAGTTGATTTGCTTATAGTCGCAAAAGTTTTCCCACAAAAGGGCTGACTTCACAACCCATAAGGGACGTCTTACCAAGCTAAAAAACTCAGAAGACTTTTGTACAATAACCAACTTTAGTTGTTATAACTCATAAAACTTTCGTACTACAATAAGCTAACTTTCTTAGAGTATTCCTACTCTATTTTCATACATGGACCGACCTTTTCATCCATTCGAAAGAAAGAACAAGAGGGAAATTTAGAAGGAATTCACATGTAATATATCATAAAGGTTTACAAAGGTTACAAGATGATTTTACAACTACTACATGGTCTCCTTTATATAGGACTAGGAGGTTATTACAAGATAAACTTATATTATAAAATAAGCCTATCTTACATGGCAAACCTATCTACAAGTGGTCCCCTTTTTACATGTGAAGTATCTTAGGCAAAGAAACTAAAAAAGCTCCTGAAAACTTGTGAAAGAGGTGAAATATATATGGTATAACATGTGAAAGTTTGTGGGAGCATGTGAAAGCATGTGAAAGTAGGGTGCTGCATGTAACGAAGCATGTGGAGGAATGTGGAAGCATGTTAAAGTGGGACCTCAATGGTTTGGAAATAATAGGAATTTTTGCTTGGCATGGGTAGATGATTTTTTAGGGTTTTTTCGTAGATAATTTGGGATTTCATTATGGTGGGATTTAGTAGGTATAATTATCTTCCATTGATTTTCTCAGTTTGTCTTCTAGGCATCTTTTCAAAGATCTTGTATAGTAACGCCTGAAACTTGGTGGTTTTTCTTCGCTATGTTCATTCTCCTTTGGATTGAGGGATGTGATTCGCAACCTTAATCTGGAGATGTCTTGAATGATTTTTTCCCGGTTGACTTCATACGGAGTTTGATATTCCTTTGCTGCTTCTCGAACTTTTTCCTAGTGAGGATGAGTGCTGGTATAATTCTAGCTTGCCTAATCTTTTGGCCATATCTCTTTCGGGATGCATATGTTTTGCTGGAAGATAATTCTTGTGCTTCACTATATTCTTCTTCCATGGATAAAATGGACACGTGAAATTTCCACCAGAATGACACCTCTGCTTGAGCCTGGACTTTTCCGCTAATAAACTTTACTAGCCTATGAAACATGTATACCTTTGCTTTGTAAGAATCCTTTAAATATTTTATCCAATATCTTCTAGGCTTGAACCATAGTAAAAATACTTTAAGAGCTTGTTCAATATTGTCAAATTCTTTGAAGACAATGCACTTGAATTCCATGAAAATGTAGTACTGATGACATAGGTACCAGAAAACCCATAATAATTGTTGTGAAAAATCCTTGGTTTGTGCTATGAATATATGGCAGAACGTATATTCTGGATTGACCCCATAAGGCTTGAGAATGGATCCTCCATATTGCTGAAAAACTTGGAGCTCATAATAAGTTCTTCTTTCCATTATAATTGACGGATCAAAGGGATTCATGAGGTTTAACAACTTCGGTGGATGATCCGTTGGCTTTAATGAATTTTTTCTTGATACATTTGAAAATATGAAGATGTGGCTGATTAGCTTTTGCTTTAACTTGAGCTTTGCTGGGAAAAATCTCTTTCAGAATTCTTCCTGTCGAGACAGAAAATATGCGAGAATATTATTCTTTCCTTTCAGGTTCTTGACTTGAAACTTATATGGAGAGAACCATTGGGCCCATATGAGAATTTGAGGATTAGGAATAATTTTTGCATTTATCTGAATCATTTTTAGGAAGGCCTTCATATCCATTTCTATCAGAAATTATGTATGAATCAGGAAAAAATTGAATTTCTTGATTCCATTTTTTACTGCAAGAATTTTCTTGAAGGTTGAGTGATAATGTTGCTCTGCATCTTTGAACTTTCCGCTAGCATATCCACATATGTTTCTCTGGCCATATTTTTCTTCAAATATAACGGCACTCCAATATTCATTGCTGACATCAGTTTGCAGTATCTTCTTACCTTCTGAAGGGATGTAGTGGGGCTTGACATTTTTAGATATATCCTTTATTTCCCTGACTGCTTCATCTTGTTTCTTTCCCCATGATGGAACATTTTTCTTGAGCATCTCTGTGAGCGGAGAAATGTATGTAGAGATATTTGAGATGAAATCTCTTACATAATTTACTACACCCAGGAACTGTTGGATCAGCTTTGTTGTGAGCCTGGTATCTGGAAATTTGAGTAGTTCTTGACATATGTGTGTTCCTGGACTTTATGCACCTTGGACAAAATACATTCCAAGAAAATCAATCTCTTTTTGGAAAAGAACCATGTTTTTTGCGGAAAGCATGATCCCATAGTGTGTTATCAATGCCTCAAACTAACGAAGCAAGTTAACATGTTCCTCCAATATATCACTAAATAACAGGATGCCATCAATGTAAACTAAAGAGGTATGGAGGATGTGCTGAAATATTTTTATCATAGGTTTTTGGAACAAGGAAGGTGCGGGCATGACTTTCCATTGGAAGTGATGACCGGAGATGCAAAATCCCGTTTTGGGTCTTTCTTCAGGGTGGATTCACAATTTCCAAAATTCATATTTTAAATCAAACTTGGAAAAATATTTGGCCTTAGCTAAGTGGGAGAAAAGAGTAAGTTTATTTGGGATAGGGAATTTATCATCTTGGAGGAAGTGGTTAAGTGGCTGGTAGTTAATGACTAACCTGAGTTTTCCTCTTGTCTGCTCAGCTCTTTTGTTGACATAAAATGCTTCGCATGCCCATGGTGAATCAGATGACTCTATTAGATCAAATTCTAAAAGTTCTTCACATTCTTTCTTTGCAAGCTGAAGATGATCTGGATTCATGCCTGAATGACTGGCTTTTGTTGGATTGATGTTTTCATTCTTCTTGAAAGGGAGCTTGATAAAAAAAACTCTTTGTTTTTCCATAATGGGCTTTTTCCTTTCTTCATGAAATCCTTGTGGGATTCAACACATGAATACTCAATGAGATTTTGCTCAATCTCTTTGATTTGTTCGTCGTTGGTGATTTGGAATAGCCTTGGAATCTCAGATTAAGGTTTGAACTGCTTCTTAAAGGTTATCCTGTTAGCCCTGATTTGGTGTTGATCTTTCAGTTGCCTGAAAATGTCGAATCCAACAATAAGATCTTTTCCTGGTACATCAGATCCTATCAACTTGGTTCTGTACTTCAATCCTGGAAAGAACTCAATTGTTACTGTATGCTTTGTGATGACGGAGAATATGGATTCAAGGTCCTCCTCTTTTCCGAGATGTATGCCAATGTAATCTTCAATATCTTCAAGGAGTTTGACAGATCTTCTCGATTGGCGATAATTCTAGCGAAATGTCCAATCTTATGGAAAATAAAGCATCTGTTTTTCTTGTGAAAATTTCCTGGCCTTCTTCATCTGAAATATTTTGTGCGCCTCTTGGACCTTGATTTTCCATATGGAATTCTTGGCCATTTGAACCTCCTAAATCCTTTCCGTCGCCTAGATGTGTCGTAGGAACATCTTGATCTGGTGATCAGATCGGATCTGCGGCATGCTTTGTCAAGCGCTGGATTGTGTTGGATGATTTGTTTTAGGGCTTTCTTGATATATCCGATTTGTGGGATTGTTATTGATTGAAACTTTTCTTCAATAATGGTCATGGTTCGTCTTGCCAACAACTTTTGAAGGGAAGAGACAAAAGCTTGCTTCAGGTTGATGTCTCCGCCGATTTCAAAGTATATCTTTGCCATTTTTTGAAAATGATTGTCAATGTCATTTCTATCGAATGACACACACTTCATCTCGAAGAGTTGTCTTCGCATTTTCTCTTGTCTTTGGCCAGTATCTCCGCAGAAAACTTTATGTAGGATTTTGATGTTGAAGGCAAAATCCTAGGAAGTAAGAAAAGTATTTTTTTCTTGAATACCAAGTGAGTTTCACCAATCTCTGAGGATTCCTGAGAACCACGAAGTTGGTTCTGACAGGATGATATACTTTTCTTGTTCCACTAAAATTTTGGCCACCTTCCAAGTATATAAGTCTTGGATCCTTTGAGGCCATTTTGAAATTAGAGATTCCGACCATTTGATATCTCCTTCTGAAATGTTCTTTGGATGGGAGACATAGAGGTCTGGAGTCTTCTGATCAGAAATCGTCAGATTTTTGGGGTTGGACCCTTTTGAGCTTTCTCCTTGATCTCGCCTTTTCCTAGTCTGTTTCTGGGATGCAAGAGCATCTTTCCCTTCCCAAACCATTTTTGCAATATCAAGTTCAGGTTCTTCTTTTAAGGGTTGGGTGAAAGAGATAGGATTCTGTGAGGTAGTGGGAAAAGTAAAAAAGGTGTAGTCTAATTTTGGTGGGGAATATGCTTGTGTTGACATGGGGTAGAAGGTAGATTTTGAAGGGAAAAGTAGGGTTTTTTGTGACTCAAAGCATTTAATTTCTCAAAAGTTGAATTTTTTTCTTTGATTGAAATCGCCTCCTTTTGTTGTTCTTGGAAGAACTAGAAAACTGAAGTTCCCGGCGGACAAATCTCATATTGTAAATTTATCAATCTTAGTTCTAAGGCTTTGATTAGTCCTGCATGGTGAGATGACGTCTGCTCCACCTTTTTCTCAATTGTTTCCACTTTGTTCATCATCTTGTTTTGTGTATGGGCCACATTTTTTATGGTGTTGCCAATATTGTTGAACACTTTGTTTTGGCAGATGGAATTTTCTGATTGCAGTTCATTGTTGCTTCGATGTCACTTGTTGGGGATTTTTCTCCAGTAGGTAGTACTATGTTTTTCTTGGGGATTTTTGGAGCATGGCTGATACCCTCTTTTTCAAAAGGTTGAAGTGATGGAAAATCTTGGGTATGACTGGAATTTGAAGGGCTCAACATAAATATTTGTGGTTGTATGGACTTTTGGGTTGATGGAGTTTTAGGTTCAGGTGACTTTTTTGATTCTGGGTTAAGAGCTGATGGTGCTTTGGGTTTTGGTGTGGTTTCACTATCTTCCCAACTTGGAGTGAATGTTTTTGGTAGTTTTAGCCATTCTTGGGGGTTTGTAACTGACAAGAAATTCATATTTACCAGGACGAC
This sequence comes from Nicotiana knightiana, assembly GCA_005239525.1. Taxonomy (NCBI): domain Eukaryota; kingdom Viridiplantae; phylum Streptophyta; class Magnoliopsida; order Solanales; family Solanaceae; genus Nicotiana; species Nicotiana knightiana. Next base: position 26,968 of record ML435412.1, on the reverse strand, counting down.
TTAATGAGCCAATTGAAGGGTCTTTATTTTCATATTTGGCTCGAAATTGCTTTTCAGTAGTTTTCCACTTTTTCTTGGATTTTGGTTTGGTCTCATTAAGGTCAAATCTTTTCCAATGATGCAGGTGATGTTTATCATATTCTCTAATTGGATCTTTCAGACAGTCTTGGCAGTCGCAGGCGACATCCCAAGGGCAGTGTCCCGTAAAGAGGCATTTGAACCACCAAACTCTTCTGCCCTCTTTTTCTTAATGTTTACACCAGTCATGTTCTTCCATGATAGTTTGTATATTCCAGTAGGGTTCCCTTTCAGGGTCTGAGTCTGGGTCTGTGTCTTTGAGTTGGATCATTTGGCAAGAAAAAATGATTTTATTGGGTTTTTTGAGATGGGAATGGTCAAAGCTTATGGAAATGGTTTTGTCATTTCTTTTGGTAAAAGTTAGCTCACCATATTGCAGAGATTCTTCTGGTTCCCTTAGCCTTTCATAATTTGTGATCCAGGAATCAGGAAGAATTTTGACAAGCTCATCTCTTGAAATTTGTCTAGGTATTTGGGTGCACATGGTGTTTCCTTTGGCAGAATCAATATTCAAGAGTAAAACATTTTCTTCTCCGGGAAGGCAGAGATCCATGGCATGATTTTCGACCTGCCACGCCATTTGGTGATGAAGAGTGGCTTGGAGAATCTTTGGCTTGTGGGACACCTTGGATTTGGACTTGAATTTTGAGTGCTTCGGTTAAGTATGGGTCATGAAGGGATATGTTGAAATTTGGAAAGATAGTTATGAAGACAGTTCCTGCATTCAAGGTAACTTCTACAATACCCAAATTTGTATGTTGCCACTTTTGAAACTGGCATAAGATTGAATTTAAAAGCTGGTACACATAGTACATCACCTCATGTGATTTGACATTCTCCCATATGAGAAATTGGTATTGAATCTCCTGTAGACAGTTGAACTTGCCCTGTATTCCCTACTGAAGTTTCATTTGTCAACAAACTTTTGTCACCAATCATATGGTTAGTAGCACCAGTATCAACCATCCACTTACAAAGTTCTAAGTTTTCACATAATGCTACATTACCACAGAAATATTTACCTGCCATGTTGGCACTTGCTTCTCCAATGGAATTTTTATTCAGTAATTGTAGCAGCTGGTTGTACTGCTCCTTAGTGAAGAATTGAGCAGGTTAAACATTGTTGCTTGGTTGATATGATGCTAGTGGAGTTCTCAATCCTTGCGGTCTAATTGTATCAACCATGGTTGCATTTGCTTTCTTCTTCTGCTTGTAAGATGGATATGCAACAATCTTGTAACAATTCTCCTTTAGATGCTCTGTCTTGTTACAAAATTCACACTTCATTAATTTGCAACATTCATTTCAAGTATGACCTTTCAAATAGCAAAAATCACATTCTAAGCTATAATTTCTCCTTGGTCTAGTTATGGAATGAGCAGTGAATAAGGCAGTAGGATCAGAATGCCCAGCTTACCCATAGGTACCACCAACAATCATTTTCCTGCTTTCATCTTGAACTACCATAACATAAGCCTTATTGATAGATGGCAAGGTCGGCATCAATAAGATTTGGCTCCTTGCTTGCTCAAAATTGTCATTCAATCCCATCAAAAATTGCAATAGTCGCTGATATTCCAATTGATCAACATACTCTTTGGCTGATAGAGGAGGTGGCAGTATTGAGTCATATTCTGCCCTGAGATCTTTTAGCTTGGTGAAATAAGTTGACAATGACGAAGTCCCCTGTGTGAGGGTGAATATTTCCTTGTGCAAGTAATGCAACATCGATCCGTTAACTTTGTCAAATCGCTCCTTGAAGGCAGCCCAGACCTTCTGTGCATTAGAAGAAAATAGAACTCCTGTTACCAATTCTCTGCTCACATTGCCCATAAGCCATGAAGTCACAATAGCATCACATTGATCCCATTGACTTCCCAAATCAGAACCAAAATCTTCCTTTGATGTCGATCCATCAACTAAATACAATTTATTCTTACCTAATAGTGCAACCTTTATCGCATGACTCTAAAGAGAGTAGTTCTCCATTCCTGTCAAAATGATGGATCGAGGATGGCTGTGATCGAGAACAACTTAGCTAGCGACAACTCCAGTTCTTGCTTCAGCTCCTTTATTCCCATTAGTCGTTGAATTTTCAGGAATCCCCATTAGAATGTGTAGAATTAGGGCACGAAGTTTCTAGATTTGAGTAGTTTCTCTCGAATTTTTCTTCAATTGCACGAAAATTCCCCTAGAATCACTCGATTAACTGCTCTGATACCATGATGAATTCACAATTGACATGCAGCTAGAGAGAAGGAATTAGTGTCGAAGAGAGAAGAGAGAAGGCAGTTGAGAGAGAATTTTGTTCTGTTATTTTTGTACAGTGTAAAATGAAGACTAGTGTATACATTTATAACTAATCTAACCGCTTAATTATGCCAGCTGTACTAACTTTACTAATAACTATTATTCTGACTGTAGTTAAGTTAGCTAACTAACTGCAACTAACGACATTACTATAGTATTAAGTATAATTTTAACTTACTCTCTCCGTTCCAGTTTATGTTAACCTATTTTCTTTTTTGTCTGTTCCAAAAAGAATGACTCCTTTCTAAATTTGGAAACAATTTTGCTTAAACTTACAATTCTACCCTTAATGAGAAGCTTTTATAACCACACAAATACTCTGGGGCTCTTTTTGAATTGTTTAGGACCACAAATTCCAGAAGTCTTCATTTTTTCTTAAACTCCGTGCATAGTCAAACTGATTCACATAAATTGGAACGGATGGGGTATTACTTAATATTTTCATATTAACATAATTTGGTGCATGAATTATCTAATGTATGTATTTTTCGGTCCATATTCCAACAATCATCACTTGTCAATACTCTTATTTATCTTCCGCGTTCCGAACCATGTCGTGTTTATCTCCTGTATTCTAGCTAGCCTATATAATCTGACATAACGCACTGAAGAGAAAAGAAACACTGTAAAACAAGGAAATTTTAGTTTAGAAGAAGGTTTAAAGGAAAAGTGTAGCAATACATATATATCAGAAATGCAAGCGAGGCCGATGTTGTCCCTGAAGTCTCCGAGTTATAATTCCAACACCAATCTCACCGAAATTGCTGCTAGAGTTATCAAAGAATTCAACGCTGAAGATGAAACAGATTCCGAATTTTTCTTCAATGATAATAATGAGACATTCAGTTGTGCACAGATTTTGAATGAGAAAGCTGAACTGGATAAGGATGAGAACGGTGATGATGATTTTGAGTTTGCTTTTGTTAATACAGAATCTGAAGTTTCACCTATTTCTGCTGATGAAATCTTCTACAACGGTCAGATCCGTCCAATTTTCAACACAGATTTATGCTCACACGATGTTCAATTCAAAATTGAAAAGGTTTCGGCTCCGACGGAGTCAATTCGACTTCCATTAAGGAAGCTTTTCCTCACGGAGCGTGAAACAACGCCGTCGGAAGCTGAAGACTTAGAAAGCATTCCTCCGGGAACTTACTGCGTTTGGAGGCCGAGAGCGGCGGAAGATTCTCCAACTGGACAGTGTAAGAAGAGCAACTCCACTGGCTCCTCCTCTAAGCGGTGGAAGTTAAGAGACTTTCTTCACCGGAGTAACAGCGACGGTAAAGATACTTTCGTATTTTTGACGACTCCGTTTAATAAGAAGAGAGAAGAGAAAGCAGAGAGTACGACGGCTGACTCTGCTAAAATCGCAGGAAAAGTTGCCGGAGTTTCCGTCGGTGACGGTTTACCGGTAATGCGTTGCCCGAAGAACGGAGGTGATATTAAACGGAAGTCGTACTTGCCGTACAGGCAAGATTTGGTAGGGTTTTTTGGTAACGTGAATGGGTTGAATCGGAGTTTACCGCCTTCCCGGGGCTAATTACTGCGGGTAATATGGAATATTCTTCATTAATCATGGTGATTGATAAGCATGTGTAAATATCCGTATAAAGTTTTGTACTCTTTGTTGTCTATGTACGTGGATAATCTGGTTACAGCAAATAGTGATTTAAGCATGTGTAAATTAAATATCTACTGTACAGCTTTGGATCTTTTTTATCTCGATCTTTCGATATTTTAATTATAATCGATACATTTCGAATTTGAATTTGAGTCGGGATAAAGCACGTCTTACGATGTTTTCCATTTCCAGATCTTGACAAGAGATGAGCATACGCGGTGGTGATAGTTTCTAATTCGTATATATTGTCATCATACGTAATTTCTCACGATATCCACCAACGCCAATCACGAATCTCTTTTTTTAGGTAAACTTGACAAAAGATTACTTGTAATTATATTCAAAGAATCGCTTTATTCAAATTGAGAAAACAAGACACAGACATGATCAAGCACAAGCATCTGAAAACGACATATCCATTTTCATATACATATTTCAAGTGGATGAACTCCCACCTTCTCAATTATTTATTTCCTTTGAGAGTCAAGACTCGTTCATAATGATACACTTTCTGATTTTTTTTTTTTCTCTTGCCGTTCTAGAGGGTATAGGTTCGTCAAGTCTTAAGTACATCTAGGAGCGGCAAACAAGTGAGTCGGGTCGGATATGGTTCGGGTCGAAAATATGTAATGGAAAAAAAACGGATAAATTATTCGACCCGATCTATATTTAGTACGGATAAAAAACGGATTAACCGGCGGATAATATGGGTAACCATATTATCCATGACTTCTTGCATATGATCATGTAGACAATAATTTGCGCAGAGAAAATAAAATCAAGATCGAAAAATATCACAACAATTGTAGTATTTGATTTCAAATATCTGAGTATACAATCTCTATGAATCCTCTGATTCTTATTTCGAATAGTAAATAAATTCAAGGACCGTTGAGCTTGATCTTGAATCTATATTTGATTTCACGAACGATAATCTTGAATTTAACTAGCACAAACTTTGATTTGAACTCGTACTCCTTGAATCTTGACTTGTTCTTTGTTCTTGAGCTTGAACTTGACTTCTTGAGCTTGAAGTTCTTCATTCTTGAGCTTGAACTTGAATGTTATTGCTTGAAGCTTGAAACTTGTACAGAAATTTACGGCGTTTGATCCACGAGCTCTCTCTTGCTTCGTGTGATAACTTTTGGTGTCTTCTCTGAGTTATGAAGACTCCTATTTATAGTTGTGGGAGGGAAGAGTTATAATAAGAAAAAACTCTTTCCGACCAATTAAATTGAAGTGTGACACAGAGGCGGATCCAGGATTTCAAAAGGATGGGTGCACTATTGTGAAGATTCAGATTTAGAAGTTATATTTGACGAGTTTAACTTTAGTATCTACCATGTACCCACTACACTTTTGAAATTATAGGTTCAAAATTATATTTTTTTTAAACTTTTAGTAATTTTCACGTATATATCTATACTCTGTACCGAAAACAAGACCATCTGGAGTGGTTTGAACCACCAGTTTCATTCGTAGAGGTGCACACAATGATTATTTCACTATAGGAGTCTTTGAGCATGGGTTCACACACATGTAATTAAGTAATTTTCAAAAAATATAACATTATTATACATGGTTCAGGGAGATGAGTATGTTTACGTGAACTCATACCCGAAGACTTAGATACGCCCCTGATGTGACAAGGCCGCGTTTGATTGGCCAGAACATGTCACTTGCACATGTGGTGCGGTTTCATTGACCTTTTAATGTGACTTGGAATGGCTTGTCATTTTGACACGTGGAATGATTCTATTGGCTCTTCAGTTTGACTTGGTATGCCACGTCATTTGACACGTGGCATGAAACTGGGCCTCTGGGAAGATGACAGCTTGGACTTAATGAAGTGGGCTCATCACTCTAGCCCAATTAAATGGGCTAACCCAATGGATTAAGACTTATTTATTTAATCCATATATATTGGACTTATATAATTAATTCAATTATATTAGCTCATACTATTTATTTGGACTAATATACTTTGAATTTAAAGAACCGTCCAAATAATTTTATGGATTTAAATCCAATAAAATTTAAACGCCTACAAATATCCCTACTTCAAGACTTGTCAAAGTATAAACTTTAAGGACTAAACTTGAAGTATTTGTTGAAGACAATTCATATTTTCTTTAGAATGGCTTCTTCAGTGTTTCTTCTTATAATTAGAACACTTTAGTTGCATGCTATCTGCATCAAAATAGTGACAAATCCTCATATGCCAATATTAATCCTTTAACTAACTTTTTTTTTTTACTTAAGCACCAAAATTGAAAATAAATTCCAATTGCCAAGCAATTTCAGTTAAACCTGACTCCGTCAACACCTTTTAAATTGACATCTCAATAGAGGACATAGTGGATCTGCTACATATGCAGTAGCTAGAATATCTTGAACTTATCACAATTTTTTATTGTGTATATTAATGTTTTAATCCAAATAGTACACTTCTTTTCATTCTCCGACTAGCATTGTTAATTTAAGAAGGAGTCAAATTGTAGTAACCCAGTTCATGTTGGAAATTAACAGTGACAACCGCATTTAACACTGGTCCCACATCGGGAATTAGTTTGCAATAGCCTACTCCAATCATCTATATAAGGTTGCACTTTCTTCAACTCACGATCATCAATTTCAATTGCCTTTGACGCTTGTGAAGTATCATCGAAGGTAATTTCTTCTTCTATTCTTGTGCTTTTCTTCTTTTATCATTTTTTTGTGGGTCAAAGAAGAAGGGTATATTCTTGTTTAACGAGATGATTCATGCATGAAGAAGACAATCCTAGGGTGTGAAGGGATGGGTAGGCCCGAATATCAGAGAGATTACTCTGTGGCCCAATTATCGGAGAGATTACTCGCAATGTGGTTCGACTATCAGAGAGATTACTCTCAAAATGACCCGACTATCGGAGATATTACTCTCAATGTGGCTCGACTATTAGAGAGATTACTCTCAAAATGACCCGACTATCGAAGAGATTATTCTCAAGGTGGCCCGACTAACGGAGAGATTACTCTCAATGTGGCTCGACTATCGGAGAGATTACTCTCAAAATGACCCGACTATCGGAGAGATTACTCTCAATGTGCCCCGACTATCGGGTAGATTACTCTTAATGTGCCCCGACTATCAGAGAGATTACTCTCAATGTGGCTCAACTATCGGAGAGATTACTCTCAATGTGGCCCGACCATAGGAGATATTACTCTCAATATGTCCTGACTATCGGAGAGATTACTCTCAAGATACTTACATGTCCACCTTAAGATTGGAAAATATAGTTTCCTTTTAAAGACAAACCCATAAAGAGGCCAACTTAAGGTGCAAAGGGACTCATATGTCCACCTTAAGATTGGAAAGTTATAGTTCTCTTTAAGGACAAACCTACGAAGAGGCCAACTTAAGGTGCAAAGGGGCTTATATGTCCACCTTAAGATTGGAAAGTTATAGTTTTATTTTACGGACAAACTCACAAAGATGCCAACTTAAGGTGTAAAGGGACTTATATGTCCACCTTAATATTGAAAAATTATAAAGCTTCAACTCGAATACTTCGTGGACTTGACAACGTCGACTTGAACACTTGGAAAACTTTGAAGATTTGGCGGACTTTGCAGACTTCAACTTGAAGAATGGAGGCTTAAATATTTCGACTTGAAGACAGAAGAACTTAAAGACCGACAGACTTAAGTATTTGGCAAACAAGAAGACACAGTGAACGCAAGGATTTCAGCCCAAATACTTGGCATCCTCCTAAAATCGTCCCATTGAAGATACCAATTTACCATGGAGGGTTTCCCTTTTAAATCAAATGGGATCCAAAGTTTAACAGAAGAATGGTATCTCAGCTCGATTTTCTAGTGCTAATTGAATGGATTACATTCCATCGTACTTAATTCGGACAATGATTGAGAGATTATCTATCTTTTGAACTTATGCAACTGAACTCAGAATGAAACTCTAAGTTGTCTACGTACCTCAGTGAAGAGGACCAAATCATACCGTAGTTCAGAATAGGTGATTTTCTTTTTATTCTTTTTATGTCCTAACTTTTGCCTAGGACGCCTTTTTCGAGATTTTCAACCTAGCGGACTTTTTTGGTGTGGGCCGTACACAATATAGAGACTCATGCAGGCCAGGAGTGTAGGAACATGCAATTTAGGCTCATGCGTCAAGGAGCGTTGTAACTTAAAGGATAACACTTCTTCAAAAACTTGCCATTGGTTGGACTGATTCTCATGCCATCTACATCAACTAGCTTGTAAGCCCCACTTGAGTAAGCTTCTTGTACGACATATGGCCCATCCCATTTTGAAGTGAACTTCCCTACAGGTTTATGGGAAGTGATAATGGGTCTTCGTATGGAAAGGACTTGATCTCCTACTTGAGTAGATCTTAGGCGAACTCTTTTATTGAAGGCGCGAGACAATCGAGCTTGATAACATTCAAGACTCTGTTGAGCTTTCAACTTGTCTCATCAAGAGCCTCCAACTCTGCCAATCGAAGTCGAGCAATCTCTTCATCAGTGATCCCTTCTTGAATAGCCAGTCGTAATAAAGGTATTTGACGCTCGAGTGGCAAGACAACTTCAACTCCATAAACGAGTGAATAAGGAGTCGCTTGTGTTGGCATGCAGTGAGTCGTCCTGTATGCCCATAGAGCTTCTTCCATACGATCATTCCAACCTCGTTTGGATTTGGAGACGACTTTATTTAACAAGTTGCATAGAGTTTTGTTGAATGACTCATCTAGACCATTGGCGGCAGCGTTGTACATCGATGATTTATGTTGCCTGAAGCAAAAGAGAATTGTCGAATGGATTTTCAGTATCCGTTATTATGTAACAATAAATTCTAAAGCGATAAATTATGTTTACTCGGATGAAACTTGCAACACTTTCCTTCTTTACCTCCTTAAGAGCAACAACTTCAGCTTATTTGAGAAGTAGTCAATTGCAACCAAGATGTATAGGTTCCCACCAAAGGACTTTGGCAGTGGTCCAACAACATCCAATCCCCAAGCGTCAAACGACCAGGATGCAACAATCGGGTGCAACACTTTAGGAGGGTGATGAATAAAATTCGCATGGAATTGACAAGCCTTGCATCTTCGAGCGTAGTCCAAGCAATCTTTTACCATCATTGGCCAATAATATCCCATCCTTTTTATATGGAAGTGGAGCTTTGGTCCAGACTGACGTGACCCAAATACCCCAGAATGTGTCTCTTGCAAAACTTGGAGTGCTTCTTCTTCCCCTAAGAATCTCAAGAGTACTCCCTCGAATGACCTTATATATAGAGTATCTTTGTAGTAAAGGAAGCGAGGTGCACGAAAACGGATTTCAGTCCTTCTCCTTGGATTTTCTGGAAGTATCCCATAGCATAAGTAGTCGATAATGGGTTGTCGCCATTATTCTTTCTCAACTTCAGAAACTTCGTCAAGATGCTTGAGTTTATTTCTTCACCTTCACCCTCATTTGGCGGCGACACTACCCAATTTTGGTAGAAAGTAACTTGCGCTTAATCAGGCAGGGTTAACAATGAAGCTAGGGCAGCTAAAGCATCAGCCTTCTTGTTTTCTTTCCTTGGCACATGATGAATAGTCACTTCACTGACCCATCCCATTAAATTTTTAGCATAATCATGATATGTGCGTAGTTCAGGCTTCTTGACCTCGTAACTACATAAAAGCTAGTTAATTACCAACTGAGAGTCACCAAAGACTTGCAATTGCAACCGCTTCATTTTGAAAGCCATTTCGAGCCCAAGTATTAGTGCTTGATACTTAGCTACGTTGTTAGAGTAGAGTTGCGTCCACGTAAAAGAGTAGAACAGAACTTCACCTTAAGAAATGACAAATACTACACCAGCACCAGCTCCTTGATGTGTAGCACCGTCAAACTACATCTTCCATGGAGGTTGAACTTCAATGACCATTGCATCCTTATTAGGAAATTCATCAGTTAGCTCCCAATCATCAGGTATAGAGTGATCTACCAAGAAGTCTGCCAATGCTTGTCCTTTTACAACCTTTTGAGGGATGTACAAAATCTCGAATTGTTGAAATTAGAGATACCATCTCGCTAGTCGATCACTAAGAACAAGTTTTGACATCACGAACTTGATGGGATTTTCTTTAGAAACAAGACAAACAACATGAGCTTGAAAGTAGTGCTTCAACTTTTGAATTGAGAAGAGTAGCACCAAACACAAATTTTCAATTGGTGAATAATTCAGCTCGTTTGGTGTTATCATGCTACTCAAGTAGTAAAGAGAGTTTTCTTTTCCCTCACTATTTTTTTGGGCCAACAGTGCTCTAACAGACCTTTCTTGTGCAGAAATGTATAGTATCAGAGGCTTTCCAAGTATAGGGGCTGCTAAAACTGGAGGCTTCATCAAGTAGGATTTAATGCTCTCGAAGTCATTGCCACACACTTGGTCCCATTTGAAAGGGACACCTTTCTTCATAAGGCGTTTGAATGGTTGGCACCTCCCAACTAGGTTTTAGATGAATCTCCTAAGGTACACTAACTTTCCTTACAGACTTTTCAATTCGTGAATATCCCAAGGCTCAAGCATTTTCAAGATTGCATCTACTTTGTCTTGATCAATTTCAATCCCTCGATGTTGGACAATGAATCCAAGAAACTTTCCGGAAGTAACTCCAAAGGCGCATTTCAATGGATTCATCCTAAGTTTGTACCTACGGAGCAACTCAAACACCATTCTCAAGTCTTTCAAGTGGTCGCCCCTCTTTCTCGATTTTACCACCAAGTCATCCACATAGAATTCGACATTTTTGTGGAGAAAATCATCAAAAATATCCTGCATAGCCCTTTGATAAGTAGCACCAGCATTCTTCAAGCCAAAAGGCATTACCCTATAGCAATAAATACCCTTGGGGGTGCGGAATGCAGTAAGCTATTCATCTCTTGGTGACATGCAAATTTGGTTATAGCCTGACGAACCATCCATAAACGACATTGCCTCATACTCGGTAGTAGCATCGATCATCAACTCTGGAATAGGAAGCAGGAATTCATCTTTGGGACACGCATTGTTGAGATCCCTAAAGTCAACGCATACTCGAATCTGGCCATTCTTCTTCCTTATAGGGACAATACTTGAAACCCACATTGGGTATTTAACTTCCCGAATAAATTCAGCTTCAATGAGTTTGTTAACTTCGGTTTCAGTCAGGGGAACCAAGTTCGGCCTAAAGTGCCTTTGAGCTTGCTTAACAGGACGAGTGCCATTCTTGACCGCAAGGTGATGGACTGCTACTTTAGGGTCCAAGCAAGGCATTTCTTTGTAACTCCAAGCAAAGACATCCCTAAACTCCTTGAGTAGCTCAATATAAGTGTTTTCTTCATCAACGTCTAGTAAAGCACTTAGGTAGGTGGGTCTTAGTTCTTCATCAGTGCCAAGGTTAACTTATTTTAAGGCATCAATCGTTGTCTTCACCCCTTTTTCAAGTTCCGGGGGAGCACCTTTAGCATCTTCATCTTCTTGAGGGTCCCCATCATGGAAGGATATGTGATAACATGGTGATACATCATCAAATTTCTTGTCATCCTCTATTAGAGATAAAATACCATGCACGCTTTGTGCAGTAACATGATACGAATAACCCACACTTTCTTCATCTTCATCACATTCTTTAGTGTAGACCATAGTGTATGGCTTCACCTTCAGTACTTCACCAAATGAAACCATGACTTTTGTTTGTCGCTTCATTCTAGAAGGAACCAAAATTTGGAAATCTTTAGAGATCTTCTGAATTTTGGGCGAAGCGGGTTTTCTTGTATTTCAATAATTTCTCTGGAACTTATTCCCCTTCTTTAAGGGACCCAATCTCTCAAATACGGAAGTTCTCGCAATTGATTTTCCAAGTCGATTAATGACAGAAGGCCTGTTAGAAGCGATAAATTCATCTTCTACGATGATATAATTGTTGCTCGCTCTTCTTATGGAGATGCGCGGTGAGAGTTGCTTGTATTAGAAACCTTCACGTGGTGCCTCGTTGCAGCTTCTGATGAGAACTTCCCTAACTTTGACGGCTCATTGGGATGGTATCTAGCTTTTGGAAATAGTTGTAAGTGTTAGGATCAAAACCTTCATCTGTTTGTTTTGTAGGGAGTGTCACATTCTGCAAACGATTTTGGGCTACAAACCCTGCAAGTGGCTTCGAGGACAACTTTACTGCCTCAATTCGTTTTACGGGAAGCGTTAACTCCTTTAGCATGTTAGTTTGGATATTAGATGATTCTCCTTCATTTTTTTTCCTTTTAGGGACATATTGGAGCTCATGACTTACTTTTTTTCCATAAGACGCAATATCCCCTCTATGAGATTTATTCGCGTTGGGTTGTACCTCCTCAGCAACAGCTTTGGCTTTACCAATAGTCACCTCAGCTCTTTTAGTTGTGGGCTCTTAATTCTTGCTTTTCATGCAATCATCAACTTTTATCTCATTCACAATGCGGTTATTCAAGTAGAACTTTGCATCGGCGAAGTGTGACTCTGCCTCGATGAATGGCTCATCATCAGAAACTATCTTCTTCTCGACTTCACCCTCATAGTATTTTAAACATTGATAGTAGGTAGATAGAACTACTTTATTTTCATGTATCCAAGGCTTTCCAAGACATTGTATGAAGTCTTCGCATCTATCACATGAAGCCATGCACTTGATTGCATATCTTCAATGGTGATTCCAAGCCTGATCGTGCCTATAGATCTTTGCTCCCCTTGGTTGAATCCTTGGATCATCACACGACTTTCTGAGAGTTTGTTCATGGTAATACCGAGTTCTTTCACAGTGCGAATTGGCAAAATATTCACTGAGGATCCTCCATCAACCAAAATTCGATTTACCCTTTCATCACGCATATAACCAACCAGGTACAATGGGCGGTTATGAAGAGTGTCACCTAGTAGAAGATCGTCATTTATGAATATGGCTCTTTCCTCAAAAGCATTAACTTCTTGAGGAGTGGACTCGACAAGCTTTTATGAAGATGGTTCCAACAATAGGTCATCACTCTTTTCTTTCCCTTCGTCAGTATGGCAACAAGAGGCATCAATACCCCCATGAGAAATCTTCGTGCGAAGCCAACTTGGTAAAAACTCCTCCAAGGTCACTGGATGTCATGGCTTTTGAGAGTGATGCACCTCCACTTTTGCTTTCTTTAAGTGCTTAACTAGATCCATCTCCTTGGTCATTTTACCATCATTTTCCTTGTTGGTTGTTCTACTGATTCTCTTTGTGGGCTCCTTCTGTGGTGCCTACGACGAGTCACCAACATCCAACCTTCATCATCATCAGGTTGCTTGACTTATGCTTTGTCGTTCTCCGGTAATTCTTCATCTTTACTTTCTTTAAAACCACATAATTCATCCAGACTGAAGGAGCCAAAGGTGATAAAGACTTGGTTTGCACTTGCTTTCCCATCTTCAAGAACGATATGCTTTTCGTGATCCAAGTCCATAACTTTGTCCTTGAAGACAAAGCACTTATCCAGAGGGTGGCTTACAAGTCGATGGTATTTGCAGTAATTTGGGTAATTTGTTTTCCCAGCTTCATTCGGTCACTTCATCTATGGAAGCTCAATGAGATTTAACTCAAGGAGTTCTTCAAAAATAGTTGGCACATCAGAATCTACAAATGGGTACTCTTTCTCTTGCATTTATTTTAGAGTCAACTTTCCACTTGGCTTATCTTGAAAAGAAGTGGATTTCATACTCTACTTCTTGCTCACCTTCATCGTGAACTTTACAGGTGGTGTGTTTACATTCATAGCTTCTTTGCTTTCAGACTTGGGTACGAACTTGCCTCACTTCCTAAATTCTTGATTGTCATTCCCTTTGCGTGGTTCATAGATGGGCAGCCTTTCATTTCCAGCAGAGGCCATGCTCAATTCCATGTCATGGCACGAGTTACAAGTTCTTCAAATGTGTTAGTCTTGATACCTAGCAAGATGTAGCGAAATCCCCAATGCATGCCTTGGATGCACATCTCTATGCCAGAAGTTTCACTAAGCATGTCTTTACAGTTGAGGCTTGCATTCCTCCAATGATTGATAAAGTCAATGATTGTTTCACCCTACCTTTGGTGAGTATTTGTGAGTTCCACCATGCTCACGGTGCGCCATGCGCTATAAAAGCGATTGAGGAACTCTTGCTCTAGTTGATCCCAACTATCAATAGATCCTGCCTCGAGGTCTGTATACCAATCAAAAGCATTTTGTTTTAGCGAGCGGACAAATTGTTTGACGAGGTAATCTTCATAAGTCCTAGCGTTGTTGCATGTCTCAACAAAGTGTGCCACATGTTGCTTTGGATTGCCTTAACAATAAAACTGTTGAAACTTTAGAGGTTGATAACGAGCAGGAATCTTCAACATATCAATCCTTGCAGTGTACGGCTTTACGTATGTAAGGGAGGACATGGCAGCAACTTCATATTTATTCTTAATAGTTCCTTCAATAAACTCCTTCAGTTGATCAATAGGAATCATCCTTTCGGATGAGACAGGGATAGCCTTAGCGGATGCTATCCGTCTGGGGGGAGAATCAATCTCTGGAGCTTTTGGGAGCTTTCCAGGTGCATGGGTGGATTCTTCTTCCATCAATATTCCCACCATGTCTGTTAGCTTGTCAATTCTAGCATCTTGATTTTGCATTCACTTGGTCAAGCTAGCGATTGCTTCTGTCAAGTTCGACAACTGTTCTTCCACAGATGAAGTGTTTGTCACCATGGCTTGCATGACTGTTGTAGATGATGGGGAGTAGCGTGGATTGTCACACAGATTGATTTTTGAATGGCTCACGCTACGCTGTGTAAGTAGGGAGGATCCATCACTTGAAGCTTCATCATCTTCCTTCACAGCAGAGTTCTTGGATCCGAAGAGGTCAAGTAGAGCAATAGTTTTCTTCATCTTTTCAGCAACATTGCTTCCTCCTTAGGGTACGTTTGTGAAAGATCTTGCTCCTTTTGAGGATGAAGATCCGAAAACAGGGGTTGATGCAGATGACACTTGGAGTGCTTGTTGTCCTAAAGATCTTGCTTTGCTCCTCGTAACTGGTCCGAAGCTTCCAAAAGTAACATCGATGATGCTTTCCACATCAGCATAGAACCTGGAGTGAGCAGCCTTGGTGGAAGTTGATCCGGGGTTGATTTTATTTGAAACCATTTTGATGTTCTTAAACTTCGGTGATTGAAAAGATGAGATGAGAGGTAGAAATTGTCCCACTGGGTATGCCAGAATTTGTAGACAATAAATTGCGTCGAGAAAATAAAATCAAGATAGAAAAATATCGCAAAAATCGTAGTATTTGATTTCAAATATTTGAGTGTACAATCTCTATGAATCCTCTGATTCTTCTTTCCAATAGTAAAATAATTCAAGGGCCTTTGAGCTTGATATTGAATCTATATTTGTTTCCACGAACGATGATCTTGAATTCAACTAGCACGGACTTTAATTTGAACTCGTACTCCTTGAATCTTGACATGTTCTTCGTTCTTCAGCTTGAACTTGATTTCTTGAACTTGAACTTGATTTTTTGAAGCTTGAAACTTGTAGAGAAATTTGCGGCGTTTGATCCACGAGCTCTCTCTTGGTACTTGTTATAACTTCTGGTTCTTCTCTGAGTTATAAAGACCCCTATTTATAGTTGTGGGAGAGAAGAGTTATGATAAGAACAAACTCTTTCCAATCAATCAAATTGAAGTGTGACAAGGCCGTGTTTGATTGGCCAGAACATGTCACTTGCACATGTGGCGCGATTTCATTGGCTTTTTTATTTGATTTGACATGCCTTGTCATTTTGACACGTGACATGATTCTATTGGCTCTTCAGTTTAACTTGGTGTGCCACGTTATTTGACACGTGGCATCAAACTGGGCCTTTAGGGAGATGACAACTTGGACTTAATGAAGTGGGCTCATCACTCTAGCCCAATTAAATGGGCTAGCACAATGGATTAAGACTTATTTATTTAATCCACATATATTGGACTTATATAATTAATTTAATTATATTAGCCTATAGTATTTATTTGGACTAATATACCTTGAATTTAAAGTACCGTCCAAATAATTTTATGGATTTAAATCCAATAAAATTTAAACATCTACATATCACTTTGGGGAGAATTCTTAGTCTCGCTAACTTGAGGAACCCACAATTTGAGGCTTTACAAATGTAAAAGTTAGACCCATTGGTTATCCATTAGTTACTCATTGGTTATTCATTTTCTAAATGGATAATATGGTTTTTATCCATATTTGACCCGTTTTTAAAAAATTCATTATCCAACCCATTTTTTAATTAATAATATAGGTGGTTAACTGTTTTCTTTTAATCATTTTACCACCCCTAAGTACATCATATAAAGTAAAATCACCTCACGATTTTTACTAAGTGTTTAAATTCTATGCACCAATAACTGTAAAAATTATTTGCACAATCACTAAGATATTTATAGATAAATCTCTATTATAAGCACTAATTGACATATCAAATAAAAATAATAACTAACATACTATCACACCTTAAAATGCACTAACTATTTGACTGTTAGTGTATATCATTTTCAAATATGAGGAAACAGATGTTTGGTTATGAAAAAAACAAAGGCGTGTATCTGTGTGTTGATATAGTCTAGGCACGTGGTAAGACTTCTGACTTCCTTGCATTATCAAATGTTTAAGTCAGTTTCTTCCTATACAATTTTTATTGCATTAGTTAGTCCTTTTTAAAAAATAAAAAAACAAAGCAATAGCAAAATGAATTAAGAAGAGATGTAGATGCATTGATTTGTCTTGAAACTAAAATTTTTAGAAGTCTTGATATATATATATATTGCATTATTTTAATCCTCAACTTCCCATATCTGAATTTTCTTATTCCTTAGTCTTGCAAGAAATACACACACAATCATTGATAGGAATTCTGCCGAACAACACTGTTTGTTAACTGTGGTTTGCAAGTTCCTTTTCATTTCAAGATCTAATCAACACTCACATAAATGTAAAATCTTGCAAGTAAGAGGAAGTTTTTGTTAAGTAAATTGTATTTGTAAAATAATTTTGGAGATAATAAAATAATATTCAAACAGAAATGTAAACGAAATAAAAATCAATTCGAGCTTACTGAATTTACAGTGTTTCCTTAAGAAATTTAATCCCCTCCTAGTACCCAAGGTTATGGATTATTTCCTCCCATGATAGAACGAATTACACACTGGTGTAGTGGTACTTCAAATACCACTGTTTCAGCGAACACAAAGTTCGGTAGCAAATCACACTTACTGTTGTTTTCTTTGCAACTCTTCAGAATGACTGTTTTTGCAAAACGGTCATAGCATAAATGCCATAATAAAAAGGAAAAATTGAAGAGAGTAGTTAATTTTCTGTTACAAAAATAGAAAATTGAAAATTGGATAACTGAATTGGATTTAATATTAATATCCTGTTATTAAAATAAATATTTAATAACATTTCTGTTAATATTTACTATTAATAAATAAATTTGGTCAAAAAATTAATCAATCGATTGATCATTTGACCAAATCCAAATCCAAATCCGAATCCGAATCCGAATACGAATCAGAAGCCGAACCAGAAGCCGAAGCCGAGCCGATCCGAGCGAGTGACGGCGACGGCGACGGCGCGAGGCTTGCCTTCTTCTTAACTCTTTATGATCTAGAAGAAGAGCAATTGTTTATATACCCATCAAAATCCTTTTCCTTTTCCATATGGGACAATCAAGGAGGGAAAATCAAATATTACTCAAATATTTCATATTTCCCTTTATTTCCCATTCACCCTATTTTAAGCATTAATAGCCTAAAAATCCGAAAGATCCCCCACATGAATGGAGAATGGCTATATCAGGGAAGTATGCATAAAAATTGTGTGATTCGCAAGCAAGGATTAATTGCATCTGGATAAGTAGGCTTCCCTTTGAACTTTCCGTAGTGAACTTATGTCGGATATACTCGATCAATCGGTAGATTTGATATCTTTGAACTGTCAAACTTTGGTCTATATCTAGACAACCATAAGTCACATAACCAACCCTTAACCGTCTTTGGTTCTCATTATTGTGTTCGTTTCAGCCATGAACATCGTCTGATTTCATAAGTGCATCGAGAACTGGCATTGCAAAATTCTCCTTGAAGCGACTAACACTTCACACTTACATAGGTGATTCTTAAACGTGTCATCCCGTAGATACACTATTTAATATACCCCGTATCAAATTTAGAAATCATTAAAAACCGTAATGCTTTATCTTTGGTACTGAACATTGTCTCATCACGAGAATGGACCAAAAGTTTAGTTGACAATGTTGAACCGTCATTAATGACTTTGTTTCATCTCCTTGAACCTAGATCTTGGGATCTCCGGTCTTCTAGGTAGAGTTACCGCCACTATGACTTGTTCTCGGCCATCGTCCCATTCCCCTTGATGATTTCTCAACTACCTATCTAGTTAGGCCTTTTAAGTGGATCCGACACATTATCACTTGACTTTACATAGTCAATCGTGATAATTCCTCTAGAGAGTAATTGTCTAACGGTTTTATGTCTTCGTCGTATATGACGATATTTACCGTTATACATAACACTCCCAGCTCTTCCAATTTCTGCTTGACTGTCGCAATGTATGCATATTGGTGCCAACGGTTTGGGCCAAAATGAAATGTCTTCCAAGAAATTCCGGAGTCATTCAGCTTCTTCACGGGCTTTATCGAAGGTTATGAACTCAGCCTCCATTGTAGAGCGAGCAATACAAGTTTGTTTGGACGACTTCCAAGATACCGCTCCTCCACCAATAGTGAATACATATCCACTTGTGGACTTGGAATCAGTTGATCCGGTGATCCAATTTGCATCACAGTATCCCTCAATGACCGCATGATATTTGCTGTAATGCAAAGCAAAGTCCTGGGTATGTACTAAATACCCCAAAACCCATTTCATGTCCATCCAATGAGATTGACCTAGATTGCTCATACATCGACTCAATTTACTTATAGCACAAGCTATATCTGGTCGTGTACAATTCATGATGTACATTAAGCATCACAACACACGAGCATAATCCAATTGTGATATGCTTTGGCCTTTGTTCTTTGCTAATGCAAGATTAGTCAATTGGAGTCTTTGTAACTTTAAAGCCCAAGTGCTTAAATTTTTCAAGTACTATCTTAATATAATGAGATTGTGACAATGCCAGATCTTTAGAAGTCTTATGGATCTTAATTCCCAGAATTAAATCAGCAACTCCCAAATCTTTCATATCAAACTTGCCAGTTAGCATACGCTTAGTCACATTTATGTTGGAAATGTCATTACTCATTATCAGCATATCATCCACATATAAGAAAACAATGACTATGTGATTTGGAACATTTTTAATGTACACACATTTATCACATTCATTTATTTAAAACCATTTGACAACATTGTTTGGTCAAATTTCGCATGCCGTTGTTTGGGTGCTTGTTTTAACCCGTAAAGGGACTTAACAAGTCTACATACCTTCTTTTCTTTACCTGAAACCACAAACCCTTCAGGTTGTTCCATGTAGATTTCTTCCTCCAACTCTGCATTTAAGAAGGCCGTCTTAACATCCATTTGATGAATTTCAAGACCATAAACTGCATCTAACGCTACTAACGTTCGTATGGACGTAATTATTGTAACTGGAGAGTATGTATCAAAATAGTCAAGGCCTTCTCGTTGTCTATACCCTTTGACCACAAGTCTTGCCTTATATTTGTCAATAGTACCATCATATTTTATTTTCCACTTAAAGATCCATTTAGAACCCAACGGTTTATTTCCAGGAGGAAGATCAACCAATTCCCAAGTATGGTTATTCAATATGGATTCTATTTCACTATTGACTGCCTCTTTCCAAAATAGTGATTCCGAAGAAGACATAGCTTCTTTAAATGTTTGAGGCTCATTCTCCAATAAGAAAGTCACAAAATCTGGTCCAAATGAAGTAGACGTTCTTTGACATTTACTACGTCTTGGATCGTCCTGATTAAATGTACTTTATTTTGTTTCTTTCCGAGGTCGTTTAGATCCTTCACCAATCGACTCATATTCCTTCTTATATGGATATATTTTCAAAGAACTCAGCATTATCTAATTATATAACCGTATTATTATGAATGTAGGGATTTTCTGATTTATGAACCAAAAATCGATATGCTTTACTATTTGTAGCATATCCTATGAAAACACAATCAACGGTTTTCGGCCCTATTTTTACCCTTTTGGGTTTAGGAACTTGCACTTTTGCCAAAACACCCCCACTCTTTAAAATAATTCAAGTTGGGCTTCCTTCCTTTCCATATTTCTTATGTAATGGATTGTGTTTTGCTATGGGGTACTCGATTTAGTATTCGATTAGCCGTAAGAACGGCTTCCCCCCACAAGCTCTGTGGCAAACCAAAACTTATCAACAATGCGTTCATTATCTCCTTTAATGAACGATTCTTTCTTTCCGCAATCCCATTGGATTGGGGCGTGTAAGGGGCCGTTGTTTGATGAATAATTCCATATTCTAAACATGTTTCTTCAAAAGGAGATTCATATTCACCACCCCTTTCACTTCTTATCATTTTGATTTTCTTGTTAAGTTGCGTTTCAACTTCATTTTTGTATTGCTTGAATGCGTCTATTGCTTCATCTTTACTATTAAGTAAGTAAACATAGTAATATCGAGTACTATCGTCAATAAAAGTTATGAAATAATTCTTTCCACTGCGAGATGGTATTGACTTCATGTCACAAATATCTGTGTGAATTAATTCTAAAGGATTTGAATTCCTTTCAACTGACTTATAAGGATTTTTAACATACTGAGATTCCACACATATTTGACATTTTGATTTGTTGCATTCAAACATAGGCAATACTTCCAAGTTAATCATTTTCCGCAAGGCCTTATAATTGACATGACCCAAACGTATATGCCATAATTCATTTGACTCAAGTAAGTAAGACAAACCTGAAATTTTATTGTTATTTTTAACAACCATTACATTCAGCTTAAAAAGGCCCTCAATGAGGTAACACTTTCCTACAAACATTTCATTCTTACTTATTACAACCTTATCGGATACAAAGACACATTTAAAACCATTCTTAACAAGAAGTCCAACAGAGACTAAATTCTTCCTAATCTCGGGAACATGAAGGACGTTGTTCAAAGTCACCACTTTGCCGGAAGTCATTTTGAGAAATATCTTCCCACATCCTTCAATCTTGGCCTTTGCAGCATTTCCCATAGAAAGCGTCTCTTTAGGTCCAACAGGAGCATAAGTAGCAAAAGCTTCTCTAACAGCACAAACATGACGAGTGGCTCTAGAATCAATCCACCACTCTTTAGGATTGCCCACTAGGTTGCATTCGGAAAGCATGGCACACAAGTCATCAACATCGTCATGTTTTTCAACCATGTTTGCTTGACCCTTCTTCTTGTCTTTCTTCGGAGCACGAAACTCCATAGATTTGTGTCTGGCTTTTCCACAATTGTAGCAATTTCCACTTAACCGCTTCTTGCTTGGGTTGTTTTTCCGGTCCAGAAGCCTCCTTCCTCTTTTTGTTATCTTCAACAATATTTGCTCTCATTATTGTTGAGTTTCCACGGCCTCTCTTGTCAGCAGCTTTATTGTCCTCTTCGATTCTCAACCGAACAATGAGATCTTCAAGGGACATCTCCTTGCATTTGTGTTTCAAATAATTTTTGAAGTCCTTCCACAATGGATGCAACTTCTCAATCATCGCTGCTACTTGGAATGCTTCAGTGATGACAAGACCTTCAATGAAAATTCTGTTAGTAAACATCATAAAATTAATACTACCAACATTAGTATTAATTCTACTTATACCTTCAGCAAGGAGATCATGAATAATCACTTGCAATTCCTGGACTTGGGTAATAACAGACTTGTTATCTATCATTTTGCAGTCCAAAAATTTTGCGGCAATGAACTTATTCAACCCGGCATCTTCAGTTTTATATTTCTTTTCAAGCGCAATCCACAGTTCTTTTGACGTCTCCACGCCATTGTAGACATTATACAAAGCGTCCTCCAGTCTGCTAAGAATATAATTCTTGCACAGAAAATCAGAGTGCTTCCACGCCTCAATCACGAAAAAACGTTCATTCTGTGGAGTTTCATCGGACAACACAGGAAAATCTTCGTTGATGAACTTCTCGAGACTTAGAGTAGTCAAGTAGAAGAACATCTTTTTGCTGCCAGTGCTTGAAATCAATCCCGAAATTTTTTTCGAGTTTCTCCACTGGTGCCAATGTTGCCGGTGTTGTTCGGCTCGTTGAGGCATTAGCAGTTACCATCGGAACAACTTGATTTCCGTTTTCATTCGTCATTTTTGTAAAAGAATGACACAAACGTTAAAATCACGTAGATTTTAATCTCCAATAGAGTAGAAAACCACAGAGGTTTTACTCCCCAGAAATAGTGTGTATAACACAAATACAGAAAATATATTAAATTCCTTAAGCTTGTTAGTAAACTGTATTTGTAAAATAATTCTGAAGATAATAAAATAATATTCAAACAGAAATGTAAACAAAATAAAAACTAATTCGAGCCCACTGAATTCACAGCGTTTCCTTAAGGAATTTAATCCCCTCCTAGACCCAATGTTATGGATTATTTCCTCCCAGGATAGAACCAATTACACATTGGTGTAGTGGTACTTCAAACACCAGTGTTTCAGCGAACACAAAGTTCGGTAGCAAATCACACTTACTGTTGTTTTCTTTGAAGTTAAAATATGCAGAAGAAAGGGGGAGAACTCAAAAATTCGTATGGAAAATCTAAGAGAATGGACTTGTATTTATAGACAAAGTTGGGCTAAAATCTGAAGAGGTGCAACTCTTCAGAATGGTTGTTTTTGCAAAACGGTCATAGCATAAATGCCATAATAAAGAGGAAAAATTGAAGAGGGTAGTTAATTTCTATTACAAAAACAGAAAACTGAAAATTGGATAACTGAATTTAGGGGTAGGCATAAAATTTGAAAAACTGAACCGAATCGATTTCGGTTTTTTCGGTATTTCGGTACATAAATTTCGGTATTTCGGTTCGGTATACAGTATTGGGTTTTTGATATTTCGGTATTTAGGTATACCGAAATACCGAAATATTTTTTTTTGGATGACCGAGAAATCCGTCTGGGGCCAATCTTTTGAACCAACCGCAGCCTTCGAAACTCGGTGGATAATGGGCCCGCCCTTCTACCATTCTCCACTTAAATACCAGACTTTTACTTTGCATGGTGTAGGGGCTTGAACCTGTGACCTAAGACACAAATCCACCACCCTTTTCCACTTGAGCTAGGCCCTGGTGTCAAATACCAAAATAGTTTAGTCCAAGCCCAACTTTATTTTTATTTTTTAGCCCAATAACTTTAAGCTCACACCTCAAAAGTTCAAAACTCCTAATTCCCCAATTCCTTACCCTTAGGCTTTAGCAAGGTTCCACCAAGCAGATTAAGAACTTCTAGAATTTTGGAGCATAGATAAAAAATGTATACTGTATAAGCACNTTCTCTTGTATTAGCCAATGGTATTATAAGATGCTTCTTTGCATTGCCTCCGTGTTTAGTTAAATGCTAGTAAATAATACTAGTTGTATTGGTTTCAAAAGTTGAAACGTATCTTTTCAACCCTAAGAGCTACAGATTTGAATAGTCACAAGCCTTATGACATAAATTTGGTTTAAACCGAAACCGTACCGAACCAAAATAAGAAATACCGAACCGTACCGAAATATTTTGGTACAGTATTTGGTATACACAATTGATAAACCGAATACCAAAATACTGAACCGAAATTCTTAAATACCGAACCGAAGTACCGAATGCCCACCCCTAACTGAATTGGATTTAATATTAATATTTATTTTAATATTAATATTTTGTTATTAAAATAAATATTTAATAACATTTATGTTAATATTTACTATTAACAAATAAATTTGGTCTAAAAATTAATCGATCGATCATTTGACTGAATCTGAAGCCGAAGCCGAAGCCGCGAACGACGACGACGACGATGCGAGACTTGCATTCTTCTCAACTCTTTATGAGCTAGAAGAAGACCAATTGTTTATATACCCATTAAAAACCTTTTCCTCTTCCCATATGAGACAATCAAGGAGGGAAATTCAAATATTGCTCAAATATTTCATTTTCCCCTCTATTTCTCATTCACCCTTTTTTAAGCATTAATAGCCTAAAAACCCCAACAGTTTTTTCTTGAGGGTATGTTCTTATTAGAATCAAAACATAGATTAAAGTTTACGTTAGGCTTCTAGAAGTGCAAAAGCCTATCAAGATATTAACGAAAGTTTATGACTATATTGCTCCGATCCCACTTGATAATTATTTTCTGAAGCAGCTAATGGAAAACTATGAAAGTGAAGTTGACTGAAATTTGAAACACATATCTGTCTATTCTTCTTGACTATTATTTCGGTGCTCAGTGGTCTTTACATCTTTTCCATAAAATAAGACTTCAGGAGAACGTCAAGGAACAAAAAAAAAGGAAAACGAAATGGAGTACTGGTATACGGTGGAATTCGGGGCTATTCGATTTCACTATTTGATCGAGATTGGGACGTTGCATCGAAGAGTTGAGACATTGAGTCCGAAATCGAAGCCTCTTTCTAGATCGAGGTCGGTGTCAATCGAAGACAGAAGAGATAGACTTCGAGTAATATCGAGATAGCTTAGTAACGGAAAGAGCGAGATATCCGTAATTGATCGAGTATCGTGGCGTGAATCTCGGAACGGATCAAATCAGTAGCGGTTAATCAGCTGTTTATATTTTCTTATGTAAATAGAAGTATACCATAATTAGGATTCATCCACTATATAAAGGGGAATTCTAGTCATTTGTATGTATCAGTGTTCACCGAGAAAAAGCTATACAATCATTACTTTCTTGTTTATCGTTATGCTTATTGTTCATCAGAATTATTTTATCTTATCGTTCTTGTACTACTATCACCTCGAGAATACATCATTTCGAGGTCGAGACTCAGCTTGTATACTTTTTTTTTTTTTTTATTTTATTTTTTATTTTTATTTTTACTTTTTTGTTTTTCAGCTTGTATACTGATTTGATCTATTTTACAGTTTAATTCAGTCATTTACTTTCTCATTTATCAATTGGTATTGTGTGAAATCACATATCCTTGAAGCCACAATATAAGTTTAATTGTTATCCAAATTTTAGGGTAAACAGTTTGGCGTCCACCATGGGGCCAAGGATAATAGTGATTATTCTATACTGATTCCAATAACACACACTACTTTACGCTTGTTCTTGTCGAGTATTTTTTCTTTCAAGTTAAAAATATGTCAAACTCACAAACCGCACCCACACATGGTGACAATGGCCTTGGATTTTACGGGGAAATGACAATGTAATTGCTCAAGGGGTCGATGTGACACAAGATGATCTCGGGGGAGCACCGGTTGCCAACCTAGTCGACGTCACTTCACACATTGATTTGAATGCGAATCTAGGCGAGGACCCCGAAGGGAGTGTACGCAGATCCGGTGGTCAAGCTACACAGGGTGGAGGAGATGGAGGAGTCAGTTTCCAAGTGATATTCGGAATGCTACAGGCTCAACAAGCCGCTATTGCACAACTATAAAATCATCATCGAACTCCGGGTGGGGCCGAATTGGAAGACGCCCGTAAAACTGTGCCAGTACCAGAAAGGTCGAATGCCAGTGAATCAGGGACTGATCCCGGGATAATGAAGATGTTCGAGGAGCTCACCAAACAAATTGAGTCGGGAGAGAAGAAAATTGAGGCAAATAATAAGAAAGTGGAAACGTACAACTCCAGAGTTGATCAGATACCGGGGGCACCACCAATTTTGAAAGGGACGGATTCAAAGAAACTTATATAGAAGCCGTTTCCTCCAAGTTCGGCTTCGAAGCCCATTCCCAAAAAATTTCGTATGCCAGATATAGCTAAGTACAATGGGACCACCGATCCCAACTAGCATGTCACCTCCTATACATACACCATCAAAGGTAATGATTTGCAAGATGATGAGATTGAATATGTTCTATTGAAGAAGTTCGGACAGACTCTGTCGAAGGGAAAAATGATTTGGTACCACAATCTACCGCCAAATTCCATTGACTTGTTTGCCATGTTAGCGGATTCTTTCGTAAAGGCACATGTCGGGGCCATAAAGGTTGTGACGAGGAAATCAAACCTTTTCAAAGTAAAACAGAAGGATAATAAAATGCTCAGGGAGTTCGTGTCCCGATTCCAAATGGAACGCATGGAGTTGTCACCGATCATAGATGATTGGATTGTTCAAGCTTTCACTTAGGGGTTGAACGAACGAAGTTTAATAGCATCACGTCAACTGAAGCAGAACTTGATCGAATATCCGGCGGTAACCTGGGCCGATGTACATAATCGGTATCACTCGAAGATCAGAGTCGAAGATGACCAATTAGGAACTCCTTCCAGTTCCGTATATTCGAACAGGTCCGCAGCCAGAAATCAGAGAGATATTGATAGGGAATCTCGGTCGAACAAAGACCGATATCAACCATACATCATAGATTGCAGGAACGGTGGTCCTGTGAACAACTATTTTTTGACCACACCCAAATTCTATACTATTTTGCTATAAATATTAAGGTTATATCTAATCTTAATATGTTAAATTTTTATCTTACTCTTAATAGGTTCTATTTAAGAAAATTAAAAAAAAAAAAAACAACAAAAATATTCACATTCTTAGAATATAAGATTTTTCCTATGTTTAAGTAGAAGAAAATATATATATATACATATATATATATATATACATATATATATATATATACACATATGTATCTTATCTTCTTTTATTCAATAAA
>ML435409.1:0-19804 GCA_005239525.1 Nicotiana knightiana | reverse complement strand
GTAGTGAAAGCAGTCACATGATCACGTGGGTCAGTTGTTCCATCATATTTGGGAACGTCAGGCATTTTAAACTTCTTGGGTATAGGCAAGGGTGCCGCACTTGGCTTTCAAGGTTGTTGAGAATACCTATCAACATCAATGGCTTTGATAATAGGCGGTACTCCAGGAATTTTTTCGATGTGATCGTTCTGATCCTCCATCTGTTTCTGCATGGTTAGTAGCAAATTTTGTAATTCAGAGTTATTAGATATACCTGGTCTCGCTTCGAGAGATTCATTAGGAGTATCTCCCCTTCCTGAGTTTGCCAACCCAGATTGAGGATTTTTCATGGTGATGATATTATTGGGGGGTGGTGAGGGTAACGCTGTCGGTAATCCCCTCGCAAATTCTTGCAAAGCTTGGCTTACATACTTTTCAATCATTTTCTTTACTCGATTTTGTCCCACCGTTTGATCATTATTATCATTGTTGTTATTGGATCTTTCTTGGGATTGTTCCCTTGAATCACGTGGGGTTCCTGAAGGCGATCGAACTGGGGTTCCATTCCTTTGCTAGTTGTTGTCGTTGGAGTTCGACATAGTTCATAGGATATCGCTTGAAAAGCAAATCAAGATTATAAGATTCCCGGTAACGGAACCAATTTGTTTAACCAAAGAATTGGATTCTTTGCCCAAAGTTATTTTAAGAAGAACACGGGTTTCTGATAACCAAAGAGTAAGATTATAATTGTAGGCAAACTTGTAAATGGAAAGCAGTAAGATGTACAAAAAGTAAGTATATTGCAATAGTAGTTCGGATGATCCCCTTACAGGTTATATTTTACTCCCTTATATAGGAAATTTCTTAATATAACATCTGCCTTTTTCAGTGATTGAGCATTAATGACTAATTATGACATTAATGTAACGTTACAATGAGTAATCGTAAATGTTGCGTGAATGTCGTGTAACGTGTGGATCACTAATTGAAGATCTCTGAATCCGTCCTTTGTTCTGCCCAGATACATTTTGACTGTGTCTCTTCATCTTCTCAATTTGGTTGAGACTTCCGTAGCTAATTAACCCTTGGGTGTGATTTACCGTGCCTCTTTGCCTCATACCTCTTCATAGATTCCTGTCCAGCTGTCTTGTCTTCATTGCTCCACGTAGACTGCTAAGTCCTCAAAATTTATTACACGTGTGAAGCTCTTTTTCACCAATACAATTATGTTGAAAATAGGCGGCTTAATTTACCAATATTTTCTTTCTGTTGGTTCAAATTTAATTTTGATATAATTAAATGTTGGCTTTGTTTGTCTTGTAGTAGGATGTGGCATGCTTGCGACGATTGATTGAACTGAAAAAGGAAAGATGTTAAAAAAACGTATCTGTGGGGGAGTCAAATGAAGGTTCACAGAAGTACGAATACCAACACAATATTTCAAATAACTATTGTTCATAGGCAGAGCTAAAATTTGAAATTTATGAGTTCAGAATTTTAGTTCTTTTTAAGTTAATACGTTTAAAATTAATAATTCATATATATTCAATAAATTTCTAAAGATAACTACAAGGTTGGACTAGAGTGGTCGAACCCATAACATAAATTCAAGCTCCGCCCCGTCTAAAACTGAAAATTAAATGCTCTGTTTCCCCTGATAAGAAGAAGATAGTTTTATTGATTTTTGGTTTGTTGGAGGGAGAGTATGCAGTTGATTTTGGGTTTTGTCAGGTTCTTGAAATGCAGCCCCACTTGGCCTGTAGGAGTTGCTGCTTCTTGTTTCCTGCATGTTGCACGCTATGCCTGTAGTTTTATATTGGGGAAACATATTCCATATTTTTTAACCTTAATTTTCCGTAGACATATTCATGCTTGGAGCAATATATTATCCACAAACACTCTAGAAATTGTTTAAGATCATAACAAATAATTCACACATACAGAGTGCTTGGATTTCCAATAGTTCAAGTGTGGAAGAAAATGAATATCCTACTTAAATTAGTAAAAATTGCACGGGGCGCCCTAATTAACCTATATCTATTTTTTTTAAACTTTTAACTTGTACTCACTTTTTAAATAACTTCATCCCCCTTTCTCCTCCTTCGTTTTCTTCTTCTTCTTCTTCTTCTTTTTCTTCTTCTTCTTCTTCTTCTTCTTTCTTCTGTTGTTGTTGGTGCTTCTGGAACTTCAGTTCATGGAATGATTGCTATAAATATGTTTACCAGAGCTGAAGTTCGCCAGTTACAAAAATAAAAATTTCACCAGTTACAAAACTAGAGCTGAAGTTTTCAAGTTACAAAACAAAAACTTCAGCTCTAGAGCTGAAGTTCGCCAGTTAAAAAAGTAAAAACTTCAGCAATTACAAACAAAATCTTTGCGTTAAGACGTGCACAAGTTAAATAAAAACCTCAGCAAATAGATAACAAAACTTCAACTACTTCAGCTCTAAAGCTGAAGTTCGCCAGTTACAAAACAAAAATTTCAGCTCTAGAGCTGAAGTTCGCCAGTTACAAAAACAAAAGCTGAAGTTCGACAGTTACAAAATAAAAACTCGCCATTTACAAAAACAAAAACTTCAGCAATTACAAACAAAAGCTTTGCGTTAAGACATGCACAAGTTAAACAAAAACTTCAGCAAATAGAGAACAAAACTTCAGCTACTATGCTTAAGTTCATCAATTACAAACAAAAACTTCAGCATACTTGGTTCAGCATACTTGCTACTTCAGGCCCGTCTACTAGAATGCTGAAGTTTGTGTGATTGCCTTTGCTACTTCAGCCCCGTATGCTGAATTTATGCGAAAAAGCGGGTACACTTGCAATTTTTTTTGCAAAGCAGGCACAATTAAAACGTGACACAAAAAGCGGATATAGATGCAAATGCCCCTTAAATTAGTGACTAACTTAATTTTTAGGCCACTTTAAAAAAGTGAGTCCTTAATAATATATCCACTATATGGACATATATTACGTAATCGAACAACAAACATAACATTTATCTCAATGATGATGAAAAAGAAAAGGAACTATGGCCTACTAGTACAATTTTTAGTTTTATGTTAAACCTCTCAAGAATCTTTATTTTACGCGTCAAAAATCTAAAAATAAAACACAAAAAAACCTTAAAGGCTAATGAAATTGTAAAGGTATATGTTAAAACCATTTCCTAGAGGTCATTTTGGGCATTGTAGATCAAAGGGAATGATTAACTAAGGGACCCAAGAGGGCAGGACTGATGATCATGTGATTTTCAAAGCATTTGTTAGGTTTGCTTTAGTTGAAACTTCGCTTTCACCCTAGACATTTTTTTCTTTAAACAGCAAGCAAGCACAGCAGCAAGCTCACCAGTAGGGTAAAATATGATATGACACGTGATTGTCTAGAATGAGGACACGTGGAATCCAAGATGGGAATGGCTGAAGACCGAACACAGCCACTTCGCTTGTCACCGGAAAGGATAACGTTCATAAAGATGTATTAAATGCTCTGCACCTGGTAGTATTTACTAGGGTATATTCTATAGCATTAAGAGTGACAATCCGTTACAGAGAATTTGGTATTTATGTTCACCGTTATATCTTTAACAATGACCCTCATAATTGACATTAAAGGAGGCCATGATCCTAGGACCTCTTTCCCTAGACATAGCTATAAATAGTGAGCTCAATTATCATTACAAAGGACGCGAATTATCCGACAAAACATATACTATTTTCTATACGAAACTTAATATAATCATACTTTCTTATTTTTTGATCTCATCATTGTTGTGCCCGAAAATCGTGTTCACGGAATCATCATCTTTGCTATTTCATTTACATTCTAAGGCTAAGTATTGTGTATTTCTCCAATTATTGCATTACTTCAGGATTAACTTAGTTCACTTGTCTAGAAACCACATATAAATTCAACTGTACCATTTTACGGATAAAGAGTTGGCGCCCACCGTGGGGCCTAGACAACTGTATAATTAAATTGGTCCTTGCCTTTTATACTAACGTGTTTTGATTATTTCGTCTTAGAAAAAATCACAAAAAATTGCAGATAACACTGTTAACGACGCACATAACCCTGACATTCGGGGGGTCAACCTCATTTCGAGGATTCAATCAGTGACACCCGCATTGAGGGAAATGACGCCATGTCGGTGCATGACAAGCGGTATCCTCGACAGGTACGGGAGAAAATTCTCGATGATGCTGATGAGGAACATGTAGCGGATGCAGTGAGGCTCCTGCAAGAGCAATAAGCAATCATTCTAGGATATCTCAAGCGACAGGATCAAGTTATGACGGAACTGAAGCAGGAACTATCGGGGGCTTTGAATAATGAAAACAGACGAGATCCAATACCTCCCGTTGTTCTCGGAGACAAAACAATGCATAGAGTTGATAACAACACTTCCAGGGGTGAAGTTGGCTCCGACGGGGCTAGGTGGAGCAGATCCGGTCTCAACAACGAGAACGATCCGTTCAAGAATGAACTTTTACGGTTCATGAGGGAAGTAAACACCCGCATGAATCAAATCGCAGGAACGCCATCAGTATTGAGGTCCGAACTCGGAAAAGTATGTTCAATTACCGTACAAGCCGAGTGCGGCACCAGAACTAATCCCAAAGCGGTTTAAAATGCCTGAAATTCCAAAGTATGACGGAACTTCAGACCCATAGGAGCATATTACTACCTACACAATGGCGGTGAAAGGAAATGATTTAGCTCCTTACAAAATTGCATATGTGTTACTAAAGAAATTTGGCAAAAATCTCACGAGGGAAGCTCTAACATGGTATCATTATTACTCGAGCATTCCATAAATTCCTTCGAGATGCTCGCAGATTCCTTTATTAAGGCTCATGCCGGGTCTAGAAAAGTGCAAACCCGGAAGATCGGCATATTCAGGATTGCATAGGGAGAATCTGAATTATAACGAGAGTTTGTTACTCGATTCCAGAAAGGATAAATGGGCAGCCGAATCATTCACCAAAGGATTGAATCCACGAAGTTCATACACTTCCCGAAAGCTGAAGGAGAGCCTGTTTGAGTTAAAGCAACAACTTGAGAAGATGTTCACAACCGGTACAAGTCAAAGAAAAGGATAAAAAATGATCAGGTCGGTTCTACTTCATCGGCCAAAGGACGGGGGAAGAGTAGAGAAAAATCAAAAGATGACTACGACGCGGATAGACGGACTTCGAGGGGCCAGTTTTTGCCCTAAGAGCGGAACGAAGGCCGTGACAAAAATTTTTGAGCAGCAAACAAGTTCACCATCAACAGAGGGATGTATCGTGGTCGAAACAATAGATTTCTTCAAGATAAAGAAACGTTGGGGTCTCATAATCATTCTTACCCTAGGTTATCAGAATATAACTTCAATGTCAGTGTAGTGGAACTGGTGTCAGCTATGAGAAGCACTAAAGAGGCACGATTCCCCAGACATATTAGATCTGTTTCCAGCAAGAGGGATCTCAACTTATGGTGCGAATACCACATGCCAAATGGTTACCGAACAGGGGACTGCCGACACCTCTGGGAAGAGGTGGTAACACTATTGAAGAACGGTCACCTCCGAGAATTCTTAGGTGATCGAGCTTAGAACAATTATGGTCGCCATAGACAATGCGGAACCTTCAAAAGCAGGAGAAGAAACCCCACTCCAAACGGTCAATATGATCTTTAGGGGGAATGAGATTAACGGGGTCACCTTTTCGGCATCAAAGAAGACGAAAGTGTCAATAACTCATAGTAAAAGACTCTGGTAAGACGATATCACTTTCACGGAGGTGGATGCAGACGGATTGTTGTTGTTGCACAACGACGCACTGGTAATTTCTTTAAATGTGTTAGATTTCAAGATTAAACGCGTTCTAGTGGATCCAGGAAGTTCGGCTAATATCATACAATGGAGAGTATTAGAACAAGCTAAACTCACCGGAACCATTATTTTGGCAACAACGCTCCTCGCTAGATTCAACCTTGCGAGTATGACGACCTGGGGAGAGATCTTGCTTCTCACGAACACTGAAGGAGTAATGAAAAAAACTCTCTTCGAAGTAGTAGATGGTGATATGGGATACAACATCATACTAGAAAGGTCATGGTTACACGAGATGAAAGTTGTACCTTCAACATATCACCAATTGCTGAAGTTTCCAACGCCCAAAGGAGTCAAGAAGATAAGAGATGATCAACCGGCAGTGAGGGAGATGAATGCAATCGAAATTTCCAGTAGCAACGGGAAGGAGCACACGATATAGCAATTACAGGAACCGGCGCCTATTCTCGAGTTAGAAGGAGTTAGCCCAGGAGCAGAGTCAACAGAACTATATCAGGTGCCGAGATATTTCCAAGTTCCGGAAGAGACGGGAAAACGAAGTCCACGATGGAGGAACTGGATCTAGTGGCATTGTTCGAAGAATTCCTAGAAAGACAATTTCATTTGGGGACAGGACTGCACCCCGAGCTCAGGTATGGTTTTATTGAATTCCTTAAACTTAATGTTGATTGTTTTTCATGGTCGCACGAGGATATGACAGGTATCTCGACAGAAATAGCCGTGCAAAAGCTGAGTTTGGATCTCAACGTACCACCAATACGACAGAAGAAACGCCCTATTGTCGAGGCCAGGAATAAATTCATCAAATAAGAGGTAACCTGATTGCTTAAAATAAGTTCGGTCAGAGATGTAAGATACCCAGACTTGATAGCTAATGTAGTAGTAGTTCCTAAGAAGAACAATAAATTTTGCATGTGTGGAGACTATAAAGATCTTAATAAGGCGTGCCCTAAAGACTCGTTCCCACTGCCAAATATCGATCAAATGATTGATGCCACGACCGGGCACGAGTTGATGAGTTTCCTTGATGCTTATTCCGGGTACAACCAAATTAAGATGAACCCGGAAGATCATAAAAGACTTCCTTTATAATAAATTTTGGTACATATTGTTAAAATGTAATGCCCTTCGGGTTGAAAAACGTCGGAGCTACTTATCAACGGCTCGTAAATAAGATGTTTGAAAATAAAATAGGAAAGACCATGGAAGTTTATGTAGATGATATGCTAGTTAATTCCTTGAATGCAGTTGATCACCTTAAGCATTGACAAGAAACATTCGACATCCTGAGGAAGCATAACATGAAACTTAACCCCGAGAAGTATGCGTTCAGGGTCAGTTATGGTAAGTTCCTGGGGTTTCTGGTCTCACAAAGGGGAATTGAGGTAAACTATGAAAAAATTTAGGCCATACACGATATCCCGGATCAATTGTCAAACGTAAAGGAAGTCCAAAGACTCACAGGAAGGTTAGTGGCTTTGAGTAGGTTTATTTCCTGGTAATCGGAAAAATGTCATCATTTCTTCATATTGCTCAAGAAGAAGAATAATTTTGAATGGACACCGGCGTGCCAGTAGTCTTTGAGGGACCTGAAGAAGTACTTATCAAGCCCTCCATTTCTCTCAAAACAAAAAAGAAGGTGAAACATTGCTAATCTGCCTCGCGGTTTCAAAAGTTGCGGTAAGTGCGGTTTTAGTCCGAGAGGACGAAGGTTCGCAATTTCCTATTTATTACGTTAGTAAAATTTTAACTGGAGTAGAGACTCGCTATCCACATTTAGAAAAACTAGCCTTAGCTCTCGTAGTCGCTGCTCGGAAGCTGAGGCCCTATTTCCAATGTCACGTGATTACTATGGTGACTACTTTCCCTTTGTGAAACGTCCTTCATAAACTCGATATCTCGGGTAAACTGGACAAATGGGACGTCGAAGTGAGTGAATTTGACATAGAATATAAACCAAGGACTTCAATTAAGTCGCAGGTCTTGGCTGACTTCGTATCAGACTTTAGTCTAGGACTACTATCTCTAGCAACCAAGGAGGCAGTAATGGTGTCGGAATCGAGGGGGTTTGGACCTTATTTATGGGCGTTGCATCCAACGTAAAGGGGTTCGGGCTCGGAATATTCTTAATCACGCCTTCTGGGGAAAAACCTTAAGGCAAGCCAACAGAAAGATCATTTTAACTAATAATGAAGCAGAGTATGAAGGTTTGATTGCAGGGCTCAAATTGGCCCGGGGACTCGATTCTGAGGTTATCGAAGTCAAATGTGACTCACAACTGGTGGTAAATCAGGTCTATGGTATCTTTGATACCAAAGAAGAACGTATGCAACAATACGTGGTAAAGGTCCAGGCTCTTTTGGCAACGATTCCGGGAGTTGTCAATTACTTATATCCCGAGGGAGGATAACACAGAAGCGGATGCATTAGCAAACTTAGGATCATCGACGCAAATAAAAGGATCGGAGTCCGGAATTGTGGTACAACTGATAAGCTCAGTCCTGGATACAGATGGTTACTATGAGGTAAATTCAGCTAGTCTGGTCAAGGATTGGAGAAATGAAATAATAATTTAAATTTTAAAACCAATATATAACCCAAATAATATGCAATAGAGATCAAGTATTATCCATAGAGCAAATGAAATCCGTCATGACCAAATGGAAACACTAATATATCAAAGAAATTGTATACTTAAAATGTAAGAAAATAATGAGAAAAATGGATTCTAATGGACCTTTATATTGATGAATAAAGCCGAAAATTTGCAATTCAATCGGAATAAAAAAGCAAAGAATCGTCGGACTGAGATGCCAAAATTGCGAACCGGAACCTTGACATAGAAGCCTCTCCTGACCGAACTCCCTTTGGCTTAGACCCGGGCTACTTCAACGGAGAACTCAATGACCTCTCAAATTTTCATCCTAATACTCTCTGGTCTTCTGAAGGCGTGGGCCTGGTGGGTGACGGCGGAGAGAATATGTGAGAAGATGGGATACGAGGATATTGAGGAGGTGGATGAAGCTCTGGGAATTATTATTTGGAATTAGAATGGGTTTTGGATTGGAAGGATGAGTAGTCAGAATATTGATAGCATTGCTACCTCTAAAAGACTTAAGTCATCTTCTTGTGGTTGACTCTTAGGTCTTTTGAGAGGGGGGAGTCCGGCATGGTCCAGGGAGGTGGAGGGTGCGGCAGATGTGTATATTAAGCGGTGTTGTTGTTGGAAGCTTCTCTTGGGTGGACGACTGTTAAGAGATGGAGAAGGGTGAGGAACGGCTGCCTCTTCTTTTTTTGGGGATTAGGTCTCTCCTTTTTGTGTCTTGTGTTTGTGGAAGATATATAGGTGTAGGTATAGGGATTAATTGGTGGCCGATAAAAAAGAGTGTGTATGGGCATGTGAGTTTTGAATGAGAGCATGTGAGTTTCTTACAAAAGATAAGGAAGAATCTTGTCACATGGAAATGACTCATTGGCTCTTGCTTTAATTAATATTTTTTCTTTTCTTTTAAGAGTGTAAAATAAAAATACTAGCTAAATATTTTAAAATCAAGAACATATAAAAAAAATTTGTGATTTTTAATTTTCTTAAATAAAACCTACTAAAAATGAAATAAAGGTTAAAATATGTAGATTAAACTTAAAATTATTTACATACTAAAAATTGTTTAAAAATCCCAAGTATGGTCAAAAATTAGGTGCTCACAGCTGCCCCTCTTTGTTTGGAAACATAAAGAGTTTTCAAGCAAAGACATAGTGAGCCGTGTGACTAGTTTTTGACCAAATCGTTATTACAAAGGGAAAATAAACAAAGGAAAGGGTGCAATCGAGTCCTGGTTTTGGAAAGTCTACATATCTTGGGTCATAAGGGAATCAAGTTGCGTATAGTTCAAGGAGAGTGATGGAATAATGATTTGAGGAGTCTAGTGAGGTTCCGTCGAGGATCCAGTTCGTGGTCCTGTTATTACATCAAAAATCAAAATCTAAAGGAACTAAACAAGCCTATCAGCTATGAGTTACAAGATTCCTATCTATAAGTCTTCTGAAGCTTGATCTTGAGTCTTGAATGGTTCTTCATGCAGAATTTTGATTTGAACCTTGATGCTTGCTAGTTGCAGGTGCTTGTTCATTATTTTATGGCTTCTTCGAATCAAAACAGGATATAC
Organism: Nicotiana knightiana; assembly: GCA_005239525.1. Classification (NCBI taxonomy): domain Eukaryota; kingdom Viridiplantae; phylum Streptophyta; class Magnoliopsida; order Solanales; family Solanaceae; genus Nicotiana; species Nicotiana knightiana. The sequence continues at coordinate 9,826 of ML435409.1, read as the reverse complement.
AAAACTCGTGACTTCAGTTATGTCTTGAGCAGTCCACATCTTTTCCTCCGTTTCTGCATTTTGGATTCACTTCTTTTTCTTTTCTTTTCTTTATATTGGATTGATACTTCTTCTTTTGGTCATATCGAACCTTTTTCCTCGAGGTAAAAGCCTTCTCAGACACCAAAACAAACAAACGAACGAAATTTCCTGCCCCAGTTTTCACTAGAAAAATTTTATTTGTTATTGGTAACAAAACTCTATACTATTTTATTATTGAAAGAAAATAAAAGGTCGGGATTGGTGTACCCTGAGAAAATAGAGACTTAGGATTAGAGACCCTACGTCTAAAAGGAAAGCAACTAGGAATTGAGACCCTATGTCTAAAATAAAATCAACTAGGGAGTGGAGACCCTATGTTGGAAAAGCAAATAGCGATGGAGATCCTATGTCTAAAACTAAATCAACTAGGGAGTGAAGACCCTATGTTGGAAAAGCGAATAGGGAGTGGAGACCCTAAGTTGGAAAAGTGACAAGGGAGTGGAGACCCTATGTTAGAAACGAGATTAGGGAGTGGGGACCATATGTCTAGAATATCATCAACTAGGGAGTGGAGACCCTATGTGGGAAAAGAGACTAGGGTGTGGAGAGCCTATGCTAAAATAAACATCAACTAGGGAGTGGAGACCCTATGTTGGAAAAGCGACTAGCGAGTGGAGACCTATGTCTAAAAATATCAACTAGGGAGTGGAGACACTATGTTGGAAAAACGACTAGAGAGTGGAGACCCTATGTCTAAAAACATCAACTAGGGAGTGGAGATCCTATGTTGGAAAAGCAGACTAGGGAGTGGAGACCCTATGTCCAAAATAAACTTCAAGTAGGGAGTGGAGACCCTATGTTGGAAAAGCGGACTAGGGAGTGGAGACCTTATGTCTAAAATAAACATCAACTAGGGAGTGGAGACCCTATGTTGGAAAAGTGACTAGGGAGTGGATACCTTATGTCTAAAAACATCAACTAGGGAGTGGAGTCCCTATGTTGGAAAAGCAGACTAGGGAGTGGAGACCCTATTTCTGAAACAACTTCAAAAAGGGAGTGGAGACCCTATGTTGGAAATGCGAGTAGGGAGTGGAGACTCTATGTCTAAAAATAAAAATCAACTAGGGAATAGAGACCCTATGTTGGAAAAGCGACTAGGGAGTGGAGACCCTATGTCTAAAACAACTTCAACTAGGGAGTGGAGACCCTATGTTGGAAAAGCGACTAGGGAGTGGAGACCCTATCTCTAAAATAAACATCAAATAGGGAGTGGAGACCCTATGTTGGAAAAGCGATTACGAAGTGGAGACCCTATATCTAAAATAAAATCAACTAGGGAGTGGAAATCCTATGTTGGAAAAGCGACTAGGGAATGGAGACCCTATGTCTAAAAATATCAACTAGGGAGTGGAGACCCTATGCCTAAAATAAACATCAACTAAAGAGTGTAGAACCTATGTTGGAAAAGTTATTAGGGAGTGGAAACCCTATGTCTAAAAACATCAACTAGGGAGTGGAGAACCTATGCTGGAAAAGTGACTAGGGAGTGGAGACCCTATATCTAAAAACATCAAACTACGTAGTAGAGACCCTATGTTTGAAAAGCATAGTAGGGAGTGGAGACCCTATGTCTAAAATAAATATCAACTAGGGAATGGACACTCTATGTTGGAAAAGCAGACCGGGGAGTGGAGATCCTATGTCTAAAATAAACACCAACTAGGGAGTGGAGACCCTATGTTGGAAAATCGACTAGGGAGTGGAGACCCTATGTTGGAAAAGCGACTAGGGAGTGGAGACCTTATGTCTAAAAACATAAACTAGGGAGTGGAGACCTTATGTCTAAAAACATCAACTAGGGAGTGGAGACCCTATGTCTAAAAACATCAACTAGGAAGTGGTGACCTTATGTTAGAAAAGCAGACTAAGGACTGGAGACCCTATGTCTAAAATAAACATCAACTAGGGAGTGGAGACCCTATGTTGGAAAGGCAGACTAGTAAGTGGAGACCCTATGTTGGAAAAGAAGACTAGGGAGTGGAGATACTATGTCTAAAATAAACATCAACTAGGGAGTGGAGACCCTATGTTGGAAAGGCAGACTAGGGAGTGGAGACCATATGTCTAAAATAAACATCAACTAGGGAGTGGAGACCCTATGTTGGAAAAGCATACTAGGGAGTGGAGACCCTATGTCTAAAATAAACATCAACTAGGGAGTGGAGACCCTATGTTGGAAATGCAGACTAGGGAGTGGAGACCCTATATCTAAAATAAACATCAACTAGGAACTGGAGACCCTATGTTGAAAAACAAGACTAGGGAGTGGAGACCCTATGTCTAATACAAAAATCAACTAGGGAGTGGAGGCCCTATGTTGGAAAAGGAGACTAGGGAGTGGAGACCCTATGTCTAAAATAAAAATCAACTAAGAAGTGGAGGCCCTATGCTGGAAAAGGAGACTAGGGAGTGGAGACCCTATGTCTAAAATAAAAATCAACTAAGAAGTGGAGGCCCTATGCTGGAAAATGAGACTAGGGAGTGGAGACCCTATGTCTAAATCAAAAATCAACTAAGGAGTCGAGACCCTATGTTGGAAAAGGAGACTAGGGAGTGGACACCCTATATCTAAAATAAAAATCAACTAGGGAGTGGAGACTCTATGTCAGAAAAGGAGACTAGGGAGTGGACACCCTATGTGGAAAAGGAAACTAGAGAGCGGAGACCCTATGTCTAAAACGAACCAAGAAGGATTTTGGTTTTTTTTGGTTTTTTATTCTTTCTTTTTTTTGAGAAAAATTATTTTCATATTTTTCTTTTTGTGAAAATCATTCTTTTAAACAAATTGCCCCGACGCTTATTTTCTGAGGGCATGAATAAATTATCCCTTTTTAAAAAAAAATCCAGACTTCTTTTTTTTTATTATTATCCTAGGAGAAAATTCATCTGACTAAGTTTTTTATCTTAGGAGAAAGATTCATCAAACTAAGATTTCTATCCTTGGAGAAAATTCATCAGACTAGGTTTTCTTATCTTAGGAGAAAGATTCATCATACTAAAATTTCTATCCTTGGAGAAAATTCATCAGACTAGGTTTTCTTATCTTAGGAGAAAGATTCATCAGACTATGACTTTGTATCCTATGAGAAAATTCATCAGACTAGGTTGTTTTATCGTAGGAGAAAGATTCATCAGACGCAGACGTTTATACTAGGAGAACGATTCATCAGACTAGGTTTTCTTATCTTAGGAGAAAATTCATCAGACTAAGATTTTATCCTAGGAGAAAAATTCATCAGACTAAGATTTCTATCCTAGGAGAAAATTCATCAGACTAGGGCTTCTTATCTTAGGAGAAAGATTCATCAGACTAAGACGTTTATCCTAGGAGAAAGATTCATCAGACTAGGTTTTCTTATCTTAGAAGAAAATTCATCAGACTAATATTTTTATTGGGAGGAAAATCCATCAGACTAGGACTTTTTATCCTAGGAAGACAAATGTAAAGAGTAATGGAAAAATTTTATGCACACTAGCAAGACAGATAAAGGCAAAGATTTGAGAAACTTCACTTTGTGAGCTCTTCTCTTCTTTTCATTTTCTTTTCTTCTTTTTTTTTGAACCACTTTTCTTGCACTACTTTGTTCCTGTTTCAAACAAAGAAAATTTTGTCAGATTCGAAAGTGGTGGTCGGTTTGTAGCCTTGAGTCTTGGGCAGCTTGGCTTTTGCTCAATCAGCTTGAGGCGGTTTCAAGAGACTTTTGCTCTGCATCAAGCTTGATAGTTCCACACCCAGTACCATTTGTATTTTTGACTCAATCAGCCTTATCCCAACTGGAGATCTTTGCTTAGGTGACCTTTTCTGATATCTTGAATGGCTTCTTGCTTCTTGGGCAACTTGTTTGTCAGAGAGAGTCGCAACTGGGTATGCACCTTTTGCATAATGTGGAAACTTCATAGTCTCTGTTCAGTACTACAAAGAGTCCCTGATTAACCTTGAGGCTATCTTTGCTTGCTTTAGCCAAGTAGGCTGACAAGANGGGGGGAGGGGGGAAGCCTTTGCATGAACCCTCAATACATGTTGACTCTAACACCTGAGTGTGCTGGCCAAATTTAATTTGTGCAACTCAAAAGCTGGTAGCAGATTTTAAAATCTTTTCTTGCATGTTTTGACAAAGACAGGCACAGAGTGGTGGATACAGTGATGCAAAGAAACAATATTAACAAGAAATTCCCCTGCAGGTAAGGACAGAAGGAACAGTTTTTTTTCAATAGCTAGCCTTAATGATCATGACATGCATTTGGGATTCAACGGTCTTATCTATCAAACTGGTCTAATATTTCCTTTTACCATTCCTATGACTTTTGAAATCGGGCTTGTTTATGAAAATTATTTGCATTAGTGTCATGACCCAAACTGATGGGCCGCAACGGGTGCCCGAGTCCTACCTGTCGAACACCCTTAAGCATGCATTAAAGATATAAACATGAATAACATATGCGAGGGGAACCTGTCCAAAAGACATATGTACATATACATGCGGAAATATAGTGGGGCGAGCCGGAAAGGCTACTATAGACAACTATAAACCCAAAACTGGAAGCCGACAAGGCCACATACTATCCCAATATACATAACCGTCTACAAACCTCTAATAGAAATACAATTGTACAAAGACGGGACTGATCCACGTCATACCCATATATATATATATATATATATATATATATATGGGNATATATATATATATATATATATATATATATATATATATATATATATATATATATATATACATACATACATACATACAAGCATATCGCACCAAAATCAAAAGCAGCTCTGGGTCGTGGAGCACGCCAACTCTCGCTGATCAAGGATCCTAAGAAGGGGACCATCGACTTGCCTACCTGCACCTGCGGTCATGAAACGCAGGCCCCGGGAAATAGGGTGTCAGTACAAATAATGTACTGAGTATGTAAGGCATGAAAATCAGTACATAAAAGACATAAATGAAACATGGAATAAAGGAATCCATCTGTAAGTCTGAATAACTTTGTAAATTCTGAAACATTTATAATGTCATGCACTTGCATATATAAATGTCGTGTCATGCATAGGTATAAGTTTACATAATATCATCAAGACTCTGAGGTCATCACATCATATCGTCTCGGCCACTGTGAGCAACATCATCAATATATACCAACTGATCAGGTGGTGGTGCGTATATAACACCGTAACCTTTTTCCCATATCCATTTAATATATATATATAAGCATATATAATGTCATCTGGTCATGGGTCAATCTACATGTATAAATGCATTAAATGCATAAGAAATACGTTGATAAGATTTTATCGGAATGCCATAAAAATCAATATACCTTTCGCCTAAACTTTATCAAATACGTATTTTGTTCGTTTCATTTGTATTATTTGGATCATGCCAAAAAGAAAGAAGGGTAGCATTAACATACCTGGATTAGGGAAAAAACCGTATGATATACTTGAAAAACGTTGCACCGTACTTCTTTATAATCGCAAAATTTCTCAGTTGCTAAGACTCTAAAAATTCTCGTTGATTTTCTCTTGTAGGAGTTGGTTGCAAGGAGAATATTGCTAATGTTATCACTCTGATTGTAATATCTTTGTATTGGAAATATTAGTAATGGATTTGAATCTGGTTGTAGTCTTTTGTAAAGAATTGTAGGAATCTAATTTGTAGTGTTTTAGAATGAAGTGTTGTTTGTAATCCAAATCCTAGAAATGAAGTGTCTTGTGATTAATATACTAGTTTTCCACCTAACCAAACTTGATCAAGAGTCATTTAATTGTTTAATGTCTTGCTTCCACGTGGGGGTGGGGAGGGTTTTTTGATCTTATCCAATAATTAATTAACTAATTAGGTAATATCCTGTTACCTGGTAATTAACCAATTACCCGCATAATCAATAATTATCTCAAATTACTTAAAATACTACTCATTTTTAATATACTTTATGCATCATACTATCACGGTCATACGGTACCTTGTATGGTATTGTCCATAAGTATCGGTATTATAGCTCGGACCATATTTCATCCCAACTCGGCAACCTTCAGCGAAACTCATTTTCTTTAATTCGTGTACCCTTTATCTTTCATGGAACCACTTACCGCTTGTTATAAATAGCATAAATATGTTAACCTCAAGATAATCTCATCCCCGAGTCTACGTCGATTAACTGAAGGCGAAACTTTAACGTACGAAAATGCGATATGTAACATCTTTCCCCCCCTAGAAACATTTGTCCTCGAATGTTCAACTCTCCAGGATCTATATAAATTTGGCAGGGTCGCCTTTGTAACAATACCATTACCAATTCTTCCTGTAGAAACTCAATAATGCAATGCCACATAGGACCACAATCATCAATAACAACAATGGTCTCACACGCCCAATGGCAATAACTAACACAAGAATCCATACATATGCCTTAAGGTTGTGATGTCTTAGTCGAACCCTTCTCTAGAGGCGGAAATAAGTAGGTATATCTCGACCTCATGTCTTCTTCTGCCTCCCAAGTCATTTCTTCCACATTGTTGTTTCTCGAAAGTACTTTCACCGAAGCTACATCTTTTGTTCTCAATCTCCGAACATGTCTGTAGAATATAGCAATGGGAGTTTATTCATATGATAGATGCTCTGTGACCTGAACGTCGTCAACTGACACGGTTCTGGAAGGATCTACAATAAATTTAAGAAGCCTAGATACATGAAAGACTGTATGTACAGACTCCAATTCCGAAGGCAAATCTAACTCATATGCTACCTGGCTTACCTTGCGTATGATCCTATATGATCCAATGTACCGTGGGCTAAGTTTTCCTTTCTTACCAAACCTCATAACACCTTTCATCGGTGATACCTTTAGGAATACCCAGTCATCAACCTGAAACTCCAAGTCTCGTTGTCGATTATCCGCATAAGACTTCTGACGGCTTTGAGCTGCTAATAGTCTTTCTTGTATAAGCTTAATTTTCTCGATTGCCTGTTGTACCAATTCTGGTCCTACTAACGTAGTTTCTCCAACATCGAACGACCCTATAGGCGACCTACACTTCCATTTGCAAAGATCTTCATATCGAGCCATCTGAATACTGTAATGGTAGCTGTTATTATATGCGAACTCAATAAGTGGCAGATGATCATCCCAGTTACCTTTGAAGTCTATCACACAAGTTCGTAACATATCGTCAAGTGTCTGAATAATACGCTCACCCTGTCTGTCTGTTTGGGCATGAAATGTTTTACTAAGATTTACCTGAGTCCCCAATCCTTTTTGGAAGGACCTCCAGAAGTTAGCTGTAAATTGAGCTCCTCTATCCGAGATAATAGATACAGGGACACCATGCAGTCGTACTATCTCCTTAATATAAAGCCTTGCATAATCCTCTGCGAAATATATAGCCCTAACGGGAAGAAAATGGGCTGACATTGTAAGCCTATCAACAATCACCCGTATCGAATCGAACTTACGTTGGGTACGAGGTAGGCCTACGATGAAATCCATATTGATTACTTCCCATTTCCAAATCGGGATCTCCATGGCCTGCAATAATCCATCAGGCTTTTGATGCTCAATCTTAACCTGCTGACAGTTAGGACACTGAGCAACAAACTCCGTTATATCCTTTTTCATTCCATCCCACCAATATACTTCCATGTATCATGATACATCTTTGTCACTCCTAGATGGATAAAATAACAAGAATAGTAAGTTTCTCCCATAACCTGCTGACACAACCCTACAGCATTAGGGACACATAATCATCCTCGATATCTGAGGACCTCCTCTTTTGTAATTTCAAATGGTGTCTTCCCCTTATGAGGGATGGTATCCTATAATGAACTAACACAGGATCATCGTATTAGCGTTCCTTTACTTCAGTTACTAAAGAGGACATTGTCGTATCCTGAATAGTAATTCCAATATCACCTGAGTCCAGTAACCGAACTCCAAGACTAGCTAGCTGATGAACCTCATGGGCTATTCCCCTCTTTTCTGGCTGTAAATATGGCAGGCTACCCATAGATCTACAGCTGAGGGCGTCGGCTACTACGTTCGCCTTCCCCGGATGGTATAAAATATCAACGTCATAGTCTTTAAGTAGCTCCAACCATTTCCTTTAACGTAAATTCAATCCCTTTTGCTTGAAGATATACTGGAGGCTCTTATGATCCGTATAGATATCAACATGAATTCCATACAAGTAGTGCCTCCACATCTTTAGTGCATGAATCACCGCGGCTATCTCTAAATTGTGGGTCGGGTAGTTCTTCTCGTGCTTACTTAGTTGTCTAGAAGCATAAGCTACAACCTTACCATGTTGCATCAGCACACAACCCAATCCAACTCCTAAAGCGTCACAATAGATAACATAACCATCGGTCCCTTATGGGAGCATTAGAACCGGTGTTGAAGTTATTATGTCCTTCAATGCCTGGAAACTCTGTTCGCAAGCATCAGTCCATTGAAACTTTGCTCCCTTCTGAGTCAAATTACCTAGGTATTCTAATCTTTTACAATTCATGAAATCCCCTCTTTTGGAGGCTCAAACGTCATCCTTTATCTATTACAATTACGCCCTTATTCCATTACCAGGGCAGCATTCTACCTCATCTAAATGCTACTAGTCTTAGACTCCTTTGAGTTATTCAGGCTATACTGAGCTTTCTATAACTTAAGATAAAACATCAGCTCTCTTATCTTTATGGGCTTAATCCCGAGGACTTATCCATTCTCGTCACCTTTTCTTATCCTTACTCATGTCTTCCTAAAACCTTGTCGCTCTACCATACTTTAGCTTGCGATACACATATCTATTTATACTTATTCTCAACCTTCCTTTAACTTGTTTGCACCATATATTTCCTTATTTTATTCTGGAACATCAAGAGAGACATCACGCCGTCACACTACTTTTATCAAAAGTGCTGCAAGAGAAGAAAATCCCTTTACAAGTTTCCTGTAATAACCTGCCAACTGAGAAAGTTATGAACCTCCGTCGGTGTCATAGGTCTAGGTCAAGTATGTACTTTCTCAATCTTTTATGTATTAACCGGAATACCTTCACTTGAAATAATATGCCCAAGAAAAGCTACAAAATTCACATTTAGATAATTTTATATACAACTTCCCTTTTTGTAGAACTTTGAGCACAATATGAAAATGATCTGCGTGATCAGTCTCTTAATGATAGTACACCAATATATCATCAAATAATACAATAACAAATATATATATAGAAAGGGTATGAACACTCGGTTTATCAAGTCCATGAATATTGTTGGGGCATTAGTCAAACTGAATGACATGATACGAAACCCAAGTGCCCATATCTGGTCCTGAATGTTATCTTCGGGATATCTTTCTCCTTATCCCTTACCTGAGGGTACCCGTACCTCACGTCTATCTTCGAGAAATGCTTGGCACCTTGCAACTGACCAAATAAATCATCAATCCTCGAGAGGGGGTACTTATTCTTGATTGTCACCTTATTCTACTGTCTATAATCAATACGCATCCGCAAGGAACCATCTTTGATCTACACTTGATGTTAGCATAACAAAAATCCAACCACTCCACACCCATTATAATATCAAGTTCTACCCAACCGAACACCACGTACCTTATCCTTGTTTATTATAAAATCTATCACGGGCCATTACGGACGACATCCATATATATAAGAAACAATATTAAGACTTAACTCGCATAACTAATTTAGAAAAAGGTTTATATACATAGGGGTCGACAA
>ML435408.1:9531-32501 GCA_005239525.1 Nicotiana knightiana | reverse complement strand
GGTGGTGAAAAATGAGGTTGAGCTTCTCTATTTATAGCCAACAGAGTTGAGTCCCAACAGGTGTATAGGTGCCTGTTCGTTTGAAGAGGTATTTATTTGACAGAATTTCTGTTAAACGGAATGGCTGGTCGTAAATTTAACCGTTGGAAAATAATGCCGTGAATTTAATATTCTTCCGCGCAAAAATATTGGGGAAAAAATATTAAATGACGAAAATGGAAAATAAATTTGGTCCAAAAAAATTATCAATCATATCAATTGACCAAATCTGAAGTCGAAGTCGAGCGAGTGAGCGACGACGATGACGGGACGAGGCTTGCTCTCTTCTCAACTCTTTAAGAGCTCAAAGAAGTGCTTCAATATATATAAGCACAAGAATTTTCTTCTTCCTATCCAATGAGGAACAACCTTTGTAAAAGGGACTAATTCAAAATTTCATTTCCCTACATTTCTCTTCCCACCATTTTCCATTCACACTTCTTTTTGTTTTAATTAAAAAAAACCCAACACTTTTAATGTTTTGAGAATGAAAAATTCTTCTTTGTTGCACCCACTTGATTCATGTGATCCTTGCTCCCTGGACCCTCTCTCCCTCCTATATGTTGTCTTCAAAAGAGACCAGTTCCAGTGTAAACTTTTCTTTGATTTGTGAGTTTGTTATGTGATTAAGAAGACATGCCTATACAATGTTCTCTGTTGAATTTTTATATTCTTATCCATGCTAGGCTTAAATTCATGTGGCACTAGATATCATGCGTATAGGTACCTTCAATGTCATCCTGTATTTGACTGCATTAACTTCAATAGAAATCACGCCTATATGGGAACTCAATAAGGTGCCACATATGTTTTCTTGCTATTTTGGAACTAGTTTACTCCAAGTTGAGAAACATTTCGTTGGTTTGCTCCCTTTAATGGTAAATAGCATGACGGTAAGATTTTGTTGTCATCCTGGTTGCAAGCCTCTATAACTTAAGCCTGGGTAAGTTTGCGAGACTTTGGTGTGTTAAAGCTGAAACCTCTGGGCTGTCGCTACGATTGTGCTCACTTGAAATTTCCTGCGTTGCTTCTCTATAAGGATGCTCGACAATTTTCTTGGCCTTGGTCCAAACTTTGCTAACTGGGCTGTACAAAGATGTTGCTGGACCGTTTGCTTGCTTTATATTTTTTACATTTATTCAATTTGGATCTGTAACAATTATTCCTAATATAACAATTAGTGATAATGGTGAATGAATGGGCGGGTTTATATTTATACATATTATGGGGTAGAAAGTGTATATGCCTATATGAATTTAATATCAGCTCTATGTTATGTTAGTATATGGAGATAATGCTTATAGGATTTTAATTTATATGGCATACTTGTTCAATTTGGAACTCATGCCTATAGGAATTGAATTTTATGAGTTGCGCACTACCATATTAGAAACCATTCTTATAGGAATTCGGTTATAAGCTTTGTATATTATCATATAGGATTTAAATATAACTTCAGTGATTTTATCTATCCAACTTAGTAACTATGCTTGTAGGAACCGAAATTAAATCAAGTCATGTATTCCTTAATTTGTTCGCTGAATTGAATGTATGATCACTTCGACACCATGCTTTTTGGAACTGAACAACCGTCATGTGCTTAAAGATAAGTCGATATTCTGGAATTGGTCTTGCTACAACATCCCACTTAGAAATCATGAATCTCTGTCACGCCTATAATTCATCTAGTCGTGATGGCACTGTTGCGGTCAAACGTACACGTAAGTATACACGGTCGTCAAATAATAAAGTAACTAAAAGTCGGATGGCAAACACACGAGGACTTGTGATCAACTATTAACTAAATTAGACTATCTTAATTATCTAAACAATGATTAAACCCAAAAGTAGTGATACTAAAGTAATTAAACTAAAAAGAAATTAGCTAATGAACTTTAAACAGAGGAAAAGCAGATTTTTAATATTATCTATGTGATGAAAACAATCAAGGGTTATGGGCTATCTAACATTCCTATTGTATTCTTCAATTGAATTGACTAACTAATTTATCTAGTTTATTAGTTAACATGCTTAATATTGCTCATAAGAATATGTCGAGTGATTACTCGCCTATTCAAGCTAACCTAACACATGTATGTCTATAGAATTAGAACTAACAAGAATGCATTACCAAGCAAGGCAATTAGGTATATGTCTGTCCTAACCGCGAATTCGCTCCCCGATGCCCAGGTTCAAGAACTTGCACTACTCAATCGTTTATGCAATCTAGAATTTCCACTTTCAAGTTCAATTCTAGATTTGATATAGTATTCAATTGGTGATCAAGAAATCAAATAATTAAGTACGGAATTAAATAAATAAACTAATACGACAAATCAAGAAATCAAAATCAATATTCGAATAACAATATTCATGAAATAACCACAACCCTAAAATGTGAAGTTTATGTCACGACCCAAACCGATGGACCGTGACGGGCACCCGGTACCTTACTCAACCGAGTACCAACATAACGTATCTTTTCGTATCATACTATCATAGATAACTGAGCCGGAGAGGCTTCCATGAAATAGGTAGAATACAACATGTAATACCAACTTATACATAAGACATATGGGCATCTAAGACCAAAATAACCACTCGTACACTGAACATAGGCCGATAAGGCCATACAATCTTTTACGTACATGACATCTGTCTACAAGCCTCTAAGGATACATAATTTTCATAAAGGTCGGGACAGAGGCCTTCCATACCAAACAATACACATCTAAATCATACTGACCAAACAAGCAACTCCGGAGCAAATGGAGTGCACCAACATTCTTCCGCTGAGTTGATCGCCTACTTGGAGGACTCTCGACCTGTCTATCGAGACCTGCGGGCATGAAGCGCAGTGTCCCCAGGCAAAAAGGACGTCAGTACAAATAATGTACCGAGTATGTAAGGAATGAAAATCAGTAAATAATAGACATGAGAGAAACATGGAGTAAAAGACTCGGGATGTACGTCTGCATATCTTTGTGAATCATTTCATTTTTATAATGCCATGTATATTCGTATAAATGTCATACCATGCATAGGTATATGCGTTCATAACATCATCAAGCCTCTGAGGGCATCCCATCATATCATTTCGACCATTGTAGGCAAATCATCAATGTATACCAGCTGATCAGGTGGTGGTACGTATATAACGCTGTAACCTTTTCTCATATCCCATATACATATACATACATATATATGCATATATAACATCATTTAGTCATGGGTCAGTGCAAATGAATGCAATGCATGAGAAGTATGCCAATAAATCTTTCGGAGTGTCATAAGACCATTACACCTTTGATTAATATCATGAAATAAACTTTATAAACTTACGTATTTTCTGAGACCCATGAACAGATGATAGAATAATATGACACATGGAGAATCAATAACATAAGCATCTCTAATATTTCTATGAATAGAGTCATTTATGGAATTGTGCATTTGCTCGTTTTATTTGTGTCGTATAGATCATGCCAAAAGAAAGAAGGGATAGACTTAACATACCTGAGTTGATAATCTAGACAATCTCTCTAACACACGTCAATTGCGACAACATGAAATGACAAATCGAAATAGGGAAAAATTCGTATGATATTCTTGAGAAAGATTGCACCATACTTCCCTTAAATTTGCAAAATCTCACGTTGTTGCTCCGATCATTGCAAATCACGCATGAAATCTCTCTGCAACGTGATGCTTCATCTTCTAATCTTAAGGGATGGTAAGAAAACATTATCTTGCGTTGTTAAGGTGAATGTATTTTGGCAATTCACGTGTAGAAGGCTAAAAAAAATGTTAATCTTTATCATGCTCTAATAGTGTAACACCTTTCCACATCTTGTATGAGTCACTTAGTAGCTTTTCTTAACAAATTCATGGGCTGCCACGTTAAAGGTAAGATCCCTCAAACTTATCCAATTCTAATTAATTGATAATTTATTAATCTGCCACTAACCAATAATTAACCAGTTACCTATATAATTAATAATTTGCTCAAATTACTTAAAATTCTACTTACTTTTAACACACCTTATACATCTTACTATTATGGTCATGTCTTACCTTTTATGGCACTAGTCCATAAATACCGGGTATTTTAGCTCGGGCCGTATTTTATCCCAACATGTTAAACTTTGACGAAAATTTATTTTTTTTATTTCCTTACCCTCTCACCTTCACTAATTTACTCATCACTTGTCTGAAATAGCATAATGCTTATAATCTCAAAATAATCTCATACTCGAACTTACGTCGATTAGCTTACGACGAAATTTTAACATACGAAAACGCGGGATGTACCATCTCATCTCCGAGATTCTATCAATTTACTTATGGCGTACTTTCACGTACGAAAACATGGGGTGTAACAGTTTAGCTCCACATAGACATGGTATCCAAACAACAAATCATACAAAGAAGAGAAAAATTACTAAGTTTGGTGGAAGAAAAGATGAAACCCAACTTCCACGACGACTTTGTGCTCTCCATAGGTCAAAGCTACTCTAAAAACGTCCTCCGCTCTGAAAAATAGGTTTAGGACCCTTTATATACGAGTTGGATATGTATAGGACCGAAATGACCTTGTCCAGTGCGAACTAGTACGATTTCCGTCACCCAGCATCCAGGGTATTGCTAGGCGCTAGCCCTGGCGCTAAGTCCAGTAACAAGATGGATCACAAGTATCAATAAAGATGGATCAATTCTACTCTAAGACATACAGGATCATAGCAAACACAAAATAAGAATAAGTTATATGCAGAGTTACAACCCTAATCCTAGATATTAGAAAGTCTGTTATTTTATTCATTACTCAAGCACTCAGAGGAATATACTACTCAAGCTCAGGCCTAAATATTTTAGTATCAAACAAGTCAAAAAGTTTTTATTCTCCCTTTTTTACTACTCCAAAAAAAATCTAATCAAAAATAAAAAAAAAGTTTACCCGGTTCAAATTACATCATCCGGAAAAGAATGATGCACAAAGAAAGACCAAGGGGGATTATTATCTTACTAAAACTAACTAGAACAAAAAGAAATATTTTTGGAATTTGTTTTATTTGACCTAATTCCTCAAGAAAGTTGATCACAAAATCCATCGTCAGGAAAAGTCTTTTCTGCTTTTTCAATTTTCATTTTCTTTTCAAATACTTTTTTTCTTTACACAAAACTACACTAAGAAATAATACTACGACTAACCTAGCATAGCATGAAAAATCATGCAAATAATCTCCTCACCCCACACTTAAAATTTGATAATTTCCTCAATGCAAATTATAAACAACAAGATGGTAGAAGAGAATCCGTGATAGACCAAAGACCAAAGAATTAGCAGGTCACGGAATACTCAGACTTCTCCCATGTATGATTCTTTATGCGGGCACCTCACACTTAGTTCCAACCACATGGCTCACTTTTGCACATGTCCTATTGCTTTTCTCCCTATGCTCAAAATCGTACCAAAATAATACAATAAGAAAAAAGAATCAAAAATAAAAGAAAGTAGTAAAGCTGGGTTGCCTCCACACAAGCGCCTAATTTAACGCCGTGGAACGACGTGAGACTTTTTTCCTCCACCTCGAACTTATGAATTGATCCCCTAATTTGGCACCTAGTCTTCGGCTATACTCCTTTGGTGGGGTTACAAAGATAACCAGGCCAAGTAATAAATTTTTCACTCTGTACTTCTCGGCCTTTAGATGAGGAATGTAAGTTTTGCTTTTAGGCACAACAAATTCCAGAATATAAGCACTCTCTTCCTCACTTCATGAGGCCCAGATGGCTTGATTACTATCTTACTATCTAAACACAATATGGAAAAACGATTGGAATGAGGTCTAATGCGCTCTCATGAATTCTACTACTATTTATATCCTCATATATACACACTCTCAAATCTCTCAAAGTAATGTTATCTACTCCTTTATATGACTCTAGAGCACTCTTCTCAACATTGGCATCCTTAAGACAAATATGGTTTTATGGTTGATATTATCGCTTTAGCTCCTCAATTTGGTCTAGAAAATTTTTTTCAGCTTTACACAACTCATCATTAAATTGTTGGGCATTACACGCATCAACCTTTGCACTTAAATCTGCATCCAAGTTATGCACAACCAAGCCAAAATTGTGAATTTCATGTGTAAAATCAACTCTCTCTTTAGATCAATCATTCACCAATGTTGTTAGAAGACAACGTCATTTCGCATAGTCCCTTAATCGAGAATATCCATCCTAATACCAACCCTTACTTCCATATTCAAATTCAGATTTCCAAGAGGTCAGGCCATGACAAGCCCAAAAATACGGGCCATAAAATTCTTCCATCCACCAGGCGTCTTCATCATAATGTTACCTCTGTATATTTCATTCCTAGATGTCATGCTGAGAGTACCAGAAACACACTAAGAGAGAAATCAAATCGTTATAAAAATAAATATTTACAAAAAAAAAACTTGTAAAGATAAAAGTAAAAGTCTAATCCAGAAAAAGCTAATTCAATGTCCCTGGCAACCGCGCCAAAAACTTGTTACGGCCAAACGTACATGCAAGTATACGCGGTCGTCAAATAATAAAGTGACTAGAAATCGGATGTCGAACCCACGAGGACTTTTGATTAACTATTAACTAAATTAGACTATTCTAATTATCTAAACAAGGATTACACCTAAAAATAGTGATGCTAAAGTAATTAAACTAAAAAGAAAATTACCAATGAACTTTAAACAGAGGGAGAGTAGATTTTTAATATTATCTATGTGATGAAAATGATCTAGGGTTTTGGGCTATCTAACATTCCTATTGTATTTTTCAATTGAATTGACCAACTAATTTATCTACCTTATTACTTAATAGGGTTAATATTGCTCATAAGAATCTGTCGAGTTCTTACTCGCCTATTCAAGCTAATCTAACGTCTATATGTCTATGGAATAAGAACTAACAAGAATGCATTTATAATTCCTATAAATCAACCAAACAAGACAATTAGGTATATGTCTATCCTAATCGCGAATCCGTTCTCCAATGCCAAGGTTCAAGAACTTTCTCTACTCAATCCTATATGCAATATAGAATTCCCACTTTCGACTTCAATTCTAGATTCGTAGATAGTATTCAATTGGTGATCAAGCAATCAAATAATTAAGTGTAGGATTGAATAAATAAACTAACAAATCAAAAATTCAAAATCAATATTCAAATAACAATATTCATGAAAGAACCACAACCCTAAAACTTGAAGTTTAGCTCCACATAGACATGGTAGCCAAATAACAAATCATACAAAGAAATATAAAAATTACTAAATTTGATGGAAGAAAAGAAGAACCCGGCCTCCACGGCGGCTATGTGCTCTCCCTAGTTCAAAAGTTACTCTAAAAATGTCCTCCATTCTCCAAAATAGTATTAGGGACCTTTATATACGAGTTGGGACTGTATAGGGTCGAAAAAACCTTGTCCAATACGAACTAGGACAATTTTTGTCATCCAGCATCCAGGGTAGGGTTAGGCGCTAGGCCTGGCGCTAAGTCCAGTAACGTTTTCCTTCCTCAAATCTTGGTTTCCAGTTACATTTCTCTTCTTTCTAGTTATTTGATTTGCATTTTTATTTCTTGTCTTCTAATTAGGGGGGAGGGGGGTTCTGTAGTCAAAGCAACTTCGTCACTTTAATTATTTTTGTTCCAAATCTCTTCATCTTCACACCGCTTTATTCCTACACTGTTAAAATATAATATTAAGTATAAAATAATATAATTAATACTCAAAAATCGATTAAAGTACTAGAACATGAGGTAATAACAGTTAAATATATGTATTTTTTGGCCAAACATCAGGCACCTAACCCAACCTGCTAGGTAAACCATCTAACAGTCAACACAATTCTAGTGAAAATAATAAGAAGACAATAAGTGAAATCATCGAATTCCCATATAGTAACCCAATTATTAGTAGTATAAGTCATGACCACTAAGTCTTAGATTTATAAATCTTGTTTAAAATAAATACAACATCTGTTTAGAATGTACATAAACAGAATTTGAATAAAAAATTACCAAGGACAAGTGATATCTATATCCGGAAGGCAGGTACATCTTTAGTGCCAGCTCCCGTCATTCACAGCATCTCAACTCCAAGATATGCACACAAGGTGCAGAAGTGTAATATGAGTACAACCGACTTCATGTACACAGGAAGTATCATAACTTACCTCGGCGAGGTAATAAAAGCAAGAATATAAATAATACTTGCCAATTACCTGTACAGTTCATAAATTCCAACAAGTACAAAACAGTAATATGATCAAATCATGAAATTCGGATAAAATCACCTTGGTGCACACAAGTTTTTTCAACGTACTCTGCTCAGTCAATAATCTAACATATAAGGAAGATATGCAAATAAATCAGATAAACAACCAAGGAAATTGCAAGTAAAGATGAAATGCAATAACCATATATCAATCTGTTGCGGAATGCAACCGGATCCAAATAGAAATAACAATATCGCTCTAAAGCCCACATTAGAATCTGAATAACCGAACTAAAGCATCGATCACCCTTGCCAAGGCCCACATCAACCAGAAACCCGCTGGTTTCTCACAATCTGTGTGTACACCATCAAGAAGACACATGGGAGGGTGGATCTTGGGGATGGATCTATATCCACACGCAGCACGGATAACTCACATGCTATTATAATCTGTCGTGCATGGTCACCTGCTTAATATTATAATTCGCCGGCGTGATCACAGGCTCAATATCATGGATCTGCCGGCGTAGTCACATGCTCAATATCACAATCCGCGCGACTTGGACACAGGCTAAATATCATATAGAAAGAAAATATTCAAGAATATATGTACATGTTCAATGAACATCAAATTTCATACTCCCGGACTAGTATAAGTGACATGCTAAGGCGTATTCATGTGTGATGTGTGTTATCATAGCTCCAATCAAACTAATACATCACATAAGTAGAAATTATTAGGTTTAGTTAGGAATTTAACCTCTATATAACCTCAAACATGGCTCAAATAACTCACAACAGGGGTACAAATATAAGAATCATCACCGCATGAAGCTTAGCAGTCAATCCAAGGTATATCATAGCCTAAATACTACTCTGAGCATGAAAAATATCCAGGTGCACGCACATAGGCTCAACCCCACACATAAGTGCTACCCATAGCACGTAGCCACCATAAATAACTCAAGCAACTAGTGCCTCAACCAAGCTTAGGTGAGATACATATCTCAAGAAAGCCATATCAATACTCTATAAGTGTCATTCCGCAAGAATCAACTTTGTACGGCTTGAAACTAGCCAAAGCAACTCAAAAACATCAAATAATGTCATAGGAATCAAACCTAAATGATAAAGGTCGAATATTTAATTAAATACTCAAAGTCAACCAAAAATTCAACCTGGGCTCAAACCTCAGAACCCGACAAAATCCACAAATTTTGACAACCCATTCAAATACGAGTCCAATTATACTAGTGTCACTCAAATACAACTCTGAACAGATGTTCAAAACCCAATTATTCACCTTAGTAAAGTTTTAAAAAAATCCCAATTTCACTTTTAGATTCATCACTCAAATGAAAATATCAACGATGGAGTCATGAATAATAATAAAAACCGAGTCAAAAATACTTACCCCAATTCATATGATGAAAATCTCCTCCATTATTGATGCGAGACTAAATTGCATAGTTTGACATGTGATATACCTTACATTTTATGCGCTTTAATGATAAAAATACACTTGTTATGTGCTTAATGGAGTTTATTTCATGTGTAGGTGAAGTGGAGATGGAAACGGAGCTAAAAAGATGCAAATACGTCGAAAGATACGCGAAAGGAGACACCCGGGCGATAGCCGGGCGACAGAGCCAAACACACTGACCCTGCCTGGCGTTAGCCAGGCGTTTGGGCTGAAACGCCAGCCCCACCCTGGCGTTAGCCAGGCGTTTGGGCTGAAACGCCAGCCCTAGCCTGGCGTTAGCCAGGCGTTTGGGTCCAAACGCCAGGGTCCCCAGTCGGCCAGAAATCGAGTTTTGACGGGTTTAAGTGTTTTCTAATTGAAATAGAAGTCTCCTACACGGTTAGGGTTCACCCTAAACCTATAAATAGACTCCTAAAACACAACTACAAAAGGGAGATTCATAGGGATACACAGAGATTCGAGTTTAGAGTGAATCGAAGGCAAAACATCAATTTGTACATATTTTCTTCCTTACTTTGTAGTTTAATTATGCTAGTTGTTTTAGATTTTATTCTTATGAATTTGTTTAGCTAATTTCGTGTGGAACCCGTTGGGGAATAAACTTATTGTGATATTAATATAGCTTTGATTGGTTGATTAAACTCTATTTGTTCAACTACGTTCTTGTTGTAGTTGATTGAAGGGCCCTCAATTAGCTGTGCCTATTTATTATGTATCTACTTGAGAGAGAGTGCATATTTAGGTAATTGTTTGAACAACACCACTCCCAGAGTATAGACGAAAGTCATAACCGAGGGTTTAGAGGTTGGATTAGAGATAACGATACTTCGGGTGCAATCTAAGTGAACTGTAATGCAATCTAGCTAGCGTAACTTGAGAGAGTGCGTCTAGTAAATTATCATAATTACTTGAGAGAGATTTATGGTAGATAGAGCGTTCATGATTGATAGAGACGATTAATCAAGCTATACGAAGTATCCGAGAAGTAAGTTCACCAGCGGGGGAAACCATAACCTTAGATTTTATTACAATTGTTTATACCTTAGTATAGTTAATCTTTACTTTTAATATTTAGTATTAGTAATTTAAAAAACATCAGGTGACAGCTGAGTACTAATTTAAACAGCCTGCTTGATACGTCAATTCCCTGTGGGATCGACTCTGGGAATAATACCCCAGGATTATATTTGCAACGCCCGCTTAGTCTTCTACAAGACATAGTTGAGCGTGATCAAATCGTCCAAACCAAGGTTCCAGACTCAAAATATGATTAAATGAGCTCAAAGTCCGAAATAATATCTTATATCTCTGCGTCAGGTGTACCCTTCGTGATCTCGGGACCCACTTAAAGATCACGAAGAACTAAATGAATATTGCTCAGAAATGCACTATGTGTTTTCAGCCCCACACTAGCGATTGTGATGAACAAATTAGCCAAGCCTCCACGATCGTGTTTGAAACCACACGAACACGAAGCAACAACACCAGCTCCGAGCTCCCCCTCGCAAATGTGGTTGGCTCGACGCGAACGCGAGGAGCAATCTACTCCCATCCAACTTCCTTCTCCGCGAACGTGATGTATCCTTCGCGAACACGATGAACTACCAACACCACTGACCAAATACTCTACGCGATTGCGAAGCTCAACTGGAGATCAGCAATGCAAACATGAGAGAAATGATCTGAAATCACCCCGAACTTCACCCAAGCCCCACAAAACCCCATCCGAACATACCAATAAGTCCAAAAATATAACATGAACCTACTCGAGGTCTCAAATCACGCATAATAACATCACAACTACGAATCGTACCTCAATTCAATTTTAATAAACTATTTCAAATTTCTAAACTTACGTCGAACACGTCTAAACAACTCGGATTCACCTCAAATTTTGCACACAAGTTCAAAATGACAAGACGAACCTATTAGAACTTCCGGAACAACAATCCAAACATTATAACACGGAAGTCAACTCCCAGTCAAACCTATGAACTTTTAAAACCTTGAAATTGCTAACTTTAGTCAATTAGAGCCAAAACCTTCTAGAAACATCCAAATGCAAATCCGGGCATAATACCAAGTTTAAAATCACCATCCGGACCTAACGAAACCATAAAAACTCCGATCAAAGGTCAAATACACAAAATTTTCAACTTGGTCAACTCTTCCAACTTAAAGTCTCCTTGTTGAGAATCGTTCTTCCAAATCAATTCGACGAAAATCAAAACCGATCATACACGCAAGTCATAATACATCATATGAAGCTACTCAAGACTTCAAACTACCAGTACAAATGCTCGAAACGACCGATCGGATCGTTACAATCTCAATTCAAAATACGCGTTGCTTATTGTGCAAAGCTGCTCGTCCATTTAAATAATTTGCTCAACTAGAAAGCATGTATTTATGTTCTTTTCTTCTACGTTCATTAGTAACAGTGCCTATAATATCAATCAATAATTGGTACGTCTGTTTTCGATCATTCATTAGCAAATTTTAAGTTAGCGAGGACGGGCCAAATTCCTATGTGCTTATACCACAATCCGTCCATATGAATATCCATATGGGAGGTTACTTGAGCCTTTTGCTGATTACGTGCTAAGTGTTCAAGTCCAACGTGCTCCCTTTATGTGATGCTAATATGAAACTAGAATAGAAACCTTAGATTTATTTGCATCTACCACCACGCTTGAGATAGTGTCTAAAGCCTCCTGGACTATATGAAAGAATAGGTAGTTAAACTAAGACGCGATTTAAAATCAATTAATTTGCTTTAGGCAATAACCTAAAGATAGTAAAAAGGGACGGAGATCATACACAAATTGTCTAAGTAGCCATTGTACTTTGACTATAAAAGTCTTAACAGACTTTGCACGAGAGTAGATTTATTAGGGTTAAAATTAGGTCCCCAATTAATAATTAGTTAGCTCTTTTAGGATGAAATTACTCCCTACTAATAATTCTTTCTTTTATGCACTTGATTTCCTTTTAGTTGGTCTTAAGGGACTATTTGCTTATCTTTAATTCATTTGCATATTCAACCATCTAGACCTATCTAATAAATTTATAGCTTAGTATTAAAATCCCACTAACCCCAAATAGTCTAAAATTCAAACGGAATTTATATTATGGATTTCGAAGAGCTCCTAACACCTTTTCTTCGAACTAATATAACTTTTTACCGATTTTTAGTGGCATAGACCAGTTTAACCGGAGTAATTTGTAAATAGGTGCCCTAACACACCTTAAAAACCGTTAGGTGGCGACTTCTCTATTTTAATCTCACTTAAAAGAGTTGTCACAAGTCGAAATCCCCTTTCGCAAAAAAATGGGGCGCGACACTGATTTTATTTTTGGTTTATTCAAGTTGTTTTCTTTGATTCCGGTTGTATATGCTATGATATGGTCCTAGGGATCTAACATCCTGTCATACTTTGGAATATCTGGTATCTTAAACTTCTTGGGAATCGGCAACAGCGTTGCACTTGTTTCTAAGGTTATTGTGAATATTTATCTATATCGATCCCTTTGATTACAGGAGGGACTCGAGGAATTTATTCCATGCATTCGCCTTACTCGTTCATCTCTATTTCTACGAGGTTAGAACTAAATTTTGCAAATTCGAAAAATTAGGCGTTCCTAAACCTCCCATTCTGACATCATTTGGGAGTCCCCTTAGTATTAGAGTTTCGAGGGTTAGTGGTGTGATCAGCCCTCGGTAATGCTGGGTATCTAGAGCTTATGGTTGCCACTAAATTTATTACAGCTTCATTAATCTGTTGGCTCCAAACTCTTTGTGCGCTTATGAACTTCGCAATTTCTGATGTTGTGGAGGTTTCTCCCATGGCCCGTTGAGGTGATGGTTCTCTTAAACATCGTGATGGAGACTTTCTTGGAGAAGATACTCTGTCAACCCTTGGCAATTGGTTATTATTATTTTTCATTGGGTTCAGTGAAATTATTTACCACTTGGTTGTTCTCATTTGTGCTGATTGACAGATTTCCACTTATGTTTTTAGTTTAAACTGATAACAAACACAAATAGAAAAGATTGTTACTATATTTGAATAAATAGAGAAATTGTTCTAGCCACAAGATGGGTGATAAACTGTTTAATCCAAAATTTAATATTTAAGATAAAGCAATTATATCTATAATTGAAGTTTAAAGCAATAAACTTAGTCCAAATAATAACTAGATAGTTAACGTAAAAGTTAAGATAAAGTAATGAATTATAAAGCAACGAAATATAAGAGAGATGTTATTCAATGGCCGCTTGGGACTTGAGTGCTCGGAGCTTGATTACAGAGAATTTAAAGACTGCTAAAGATGAACGAATAATAGAACTTCTAATATAAAATGTCTTTGTGGTGATTGCCCATTGTCTTTTGAAATAAATAAATATTTTCTTTTATTGTATGGAACTCGAGTTGTCATTTTTTTAAATTTACATTGTTGTTATACTCATTTATTCTAGCCATTTGAATGATTTGTAATCGCTCCTATTTGGTCAAGTTTCTCCAAGTTGAGAAGTATTTTCTTTTCAAAAAAAATACTTTTTTTTCAAAATTAAAGTGTTTGGTCAAGCTTTTAGAAGAAAAAAGTGTTTTTGAGTAGAAGCAGAAGCAGTTTTGGAGAAGCAGAAAAAAAGTAACTTCTTCCCGGAAGCACTTTTTTTAGAAGTATTTTTTAAAAGTTTTGCCAAACATAAATTGCTGCTTAGAACTACTGTACAAATTAATTAACCAAACACAAACTGCTTTTCGACAAAAGTACTTTTAAAAAATACACTTTTGAAAAACAAAATACTTTTCAAAATAAGCTGATTTTTCGAACTTGGCCAAACGGATTATTAATATTGGTTCTCGAACTGTAGAGAAAATGATTAATCTCGACCGCTTCGGCGTATGTTGATCTGCTAACTTTCTTATCTATGAAATTCTCAACCAATTAGGACTTCTCCGGACATGTAACTTCCTTTCCGAGGGTTCGAGGAGTCTTCCATTTATCTAAGTTTTTTAGATTTCCTCATTTATATTCTGGCTATTATATAAGTTGAGTAGACGATCCTTGTCGTGTGACCTTTTCGGAATGGTTCACATGTTATGTGCGTTTTTTTATCAATATACAGACTTTAAGATGAATGATTAGTTGATAATAATAGAATATACTTATTTATCTCGAAATACGAGTAACAATTAAACTTGTAATGTAGTTATAAGGCTACGATCTAATTCAATGTTAACTGATAAACAGTTAAATAAATAAATGAATTAAATGACTCAAATGGATCAAACCCGGGTTGCAGTGATTAATCGTCCTCGAACTGGATCAGATTCGAGAAAAATCGCCAAGAACAGTAAAACAGCAAAACACAAATGTAAGAGTTAAAGGCGAATAAAAGAGTGTTCATATTTCTCACCGGTATAAGTAAGAACTTGTGTATGATGGTTATTATAATAATGATGATAAAGATGCCCCTTACAGAGGAATAAGATTCTTCTTTATATAGTAGAGGAATCCTAAATAAGGTATGACTCTAATTGTAGAAGAAAAATACATGATTGATATTATTAACCGCCAATAGCTCTACTGGCTGCGTGATTCTCGCCGAGATTGATGGTCGATTGCGGATATCTCATGATTCTATTACAGTGGTGTCGACCCAGCCTGGTCTCGACCCCTTAGCCTTCATATTCTCTGAGACCGAACTTGCTTCGATGCTTGTTTAAAATCGAGACATACCCTCGAACTCAAAGAATCGGGTACGTCTCGATTTTTACCGTACACATATAGTCCCCGCGTTTTTTCGAATGAAAAGATAAGAAACGATTTGAGCCTCGATTTCTCAATACCTCGACCATGACTTCATTCTTATGATGTAAGCAACGGATGTGACTGAAACGTCCCGTCGGTTCGGTCCCGAAAAAACCATCAATTTATGTCAGCCGTTGGTCGGCCGCTAGTGGTACCGAACCGTCGTCTTAAACCTATAAATATCGGCTCCTTAATAGATTCAATGTTTGCTTTGCTTTGATCACAAACCCTTGAGCTCACAAACTTTCTAGTTTTCCTTCTCACCGTCACTTATCAAATCATCGTCGCTCCCACCAGAGCCACCAGCTCTATATCTTCTTTTTTTCGCTTTCAACTCGTATACAAATGGCAAAGACCTCCAAAATGGTATAGCAAAAGGAGAAAACTCCATCTTCTTCTTCCCAGCTGGCCGGCAATAAAAAGCAGGTAGAGTCGTCTGTCCATGAATATGTTCCCGGCTCCTGCATCATTAGAATCGATTTTAAGGTCGATAACCCCTCATCGGTGCCGGACCGATGTGAACTCATGTCGGCGTACATGTGTTCGATTACCGACGTCCATCTCAAGGCCATGAGGACAGACTGCAGATGGGGCCCGGAGGTGGTGGTGCAAATTCCTTCGCCCGAAGAGAGCATCACTACACATGTGAAGGGGTTCTTGAGTGTGTACACTTATCCCTTCACCTTGGGTCCTGTCGACCCCGTGATCTTTGACATATGTAGGAGGTATGAGGTCACGCTCGGTCAACTTCACCCCTCACTTTGGCGCATAGTGATCATGCTGCGCTTCTAATCCAACGAGGCCGGGGGGTTGGAATTCACATTGGACCATCTCATGCGATTATAAAGACCTCGACTCTATCGAGGGTTGAATAGACTTAACTGCCAAGGGAACAAAGCCTTGTTCTTGAATATCGACGAGGACAATGATCGGAGCTGGATGAGCCGATTCATACGGGTGAGGACCTGTGACATAATACCCTAAGAAAAGATGTCGTTTCTCGAGGAATGGAGAGCCAGACATGAGTAACCTTTGTCCTTTTGGTTATGTGTCCCGGTTGATTTTGCCTAACATTTTTCTCTGACCACGCAGCCGACCCTTGGATTCCCGAGGCGGTGCCTGACTTTGAGAACTGGATCCATAGGATTGCCTCCACCTCAACCCGTGCTGAATGAGTGTGGAGGGATTTGGCTAAAGGCAAGTGGGAAGCCAAAAACCACGGTAAGGTCCCTTCTCATGTATTCTGAAGCAACTACCTCCTTCTCTCCATTATTAATCTCCAGCTTATGTAGGTTTGACCAAAGATGACATCATGAGGCCCTCGAGCAAAGGTGGCGAATTTGAGTCCCTGGCTCTGGGGCCAGAAAAGGACAAGAAAATCAAAGACACCTCTCAATCCGAGGTCTCCAAGCCCAGGCCTCGGAAGGTGAGGAGAAGAGTAGTCGGCATTACGGCGGACACGTTCCAAAAGTTGAGGGACCAGGATGAGGAAGATGAGGAAGAAGGATCCTCTGCGCTGCTATCTCGTCCCAGAAAGGCTATCGAGGTTTCTATGCATCCCGAACTACCACCTGCTACAACCGAGCCTCATGAAGAGGATGCTTTGAAAATAAAATGGGGGGTGAACCCCAAATCTCCTGAGGTCGAGATGGTGTCTCGATCATCGACTTCTACATGAAAGGGCCGGTTATGAGACGAGGAAGGTCGGACAGAGCGCCCTGAGCTATTTGCTCGAGGCCACGACAATAGGTCAAATGCCTTTCATGCCGGTCTATTCCGAAGGGGCGATAAGGGATGTCCAAAAGCTGAAGACCCCCAAGATTGGTGGAGGCTCCAGCACTGGTGATCCTTTTTAGGATTGCTTCGTGGGGTCGATGATGCATCCAATATTACTGATGCTTCGATCCTCATGGCGGAATCTCAGCGTCTTTTCTCTAAGGTAAGTGATCGTTGTTTTTTGGTCATTCCTCTTTATTTTTATTCTTTCTAACTTGTGTTCTATTCCTCTGTATAGGCTTCTGCCAAGTTCCGTGCTGACCTTACTCAGTGTGAAGCCGATCTTCTAAGGGTCTCGGAAGAGAGGAACGTTCTGTAGAGTCTTTGTGGCCAAAAGGACGAGGTCATAAAGGACCTTCAAGAAGAGCTGGCCAAGGCCTACGATGAGGAGGCCGAGTTGTACAAGCGGGTAATTGCTTTGTTAATACAGTGTGGGGTCGACTCGACTATGGAAGTTAACTCCTCGAAATCTCAGTTGTAGCAGAAGGTGGAGAAGATTGGTCTCCTTCGGGTGGAGGTCGACCAGGTCAAGACCGATATTGATCGGTGGAAAGCCAATATGGACCGCCTTGATGTTGAAAAGGAATCAGCTTTGGCCAAGTTATCTTCGGCGGAGGCCCATCTCCTAGACCTCAAAGAAAAGGGCTTTGCTCAGGCGAAAAGGGTCGAATAGCTCGAAGCTGGACTCGGTGAGGCCAAGGATGAAATTGAAAAAACTAAGGCCAGGGCAGGTAAATCCATAGTGCAATATCGGGCCGACGTCGTAGCAGTTCAAATCCAGCTGAGGGAGGCTTTCAATCGGGAGCAATGGCTTAGTGAATTGGATACGTTCCTATCCCGGAGGGAAACTCTCGATGAGGTTCATGCTGGGGGGTTTTGACCTTTCCGAAGAGATCGCTCGGGCAAAAGAGCTCGAGGCCGAGGCTAGGCAGCTCGTCTCTTTCGATGATGATGACGATGACGGGTCCAGTAGAAGAGAAGATGGCGGCGAGACTGCCGGGGAAGATGACTCCGAACAAGCTGCTCGGGGGGAAACCGGCGCCAAGGGGGCTATCCCCGATAATAATTAGGTTGTAACTTTTTTCTTCTTTTTCTTTTGTAAGGCCCTGACTGGCCCATTTGTACATGTTTTTTTGGTATAATGAAAAATATTCTTTTGACGTCTCCATGTCGTTGTATGTTTAATTGTCTTAGTTTTAATTCGTGATCGAAATAAACCCTTAGTTTTTTTGTTTTTTCGGGGGAAAGTCCCCAAGTTGCGAAGGCAAGTCCCCGAGTCCGAAACTCATTTGAAAACTTGTCTCGGGATGGATCGCTCCGAATTGCCAGATGAGTTATTTCCAGTAACCAAGCTTGAGTAATTTTATAGGATAGGTCAGGCCCTTAGGTTTTTAAGAACGATTGTTAAGCTTTCGAGCTCATCGTTATACCTTTTATGTGTAGCTTTAATCGTTCGTTTAAGCTCATAATAACCGAACCCTTGGGTTTGAATTGAGTGAGAGAGAGGTCTTGAACTTTAATTGTATTGGCCTTCCGGCTTATGAGATCGGCCCTTGGGCTCTTTTAATTCGGCCCTCTTTTAGGTCGGCCCTTAGGCTCTTTAAGTTTGGCCAATTTGGCCTCTAAAAGAGGCTATAATGTTTCCCTCTTTTCGGCTAAAAGACTTGGTGAAAATTTATTTATGCCTTAGCATGTGTTTTTTGTACCCGTTGGATTTTTCGAGGGTTCGACAATCGGAACACAAATTTTCTTAACATGTTTGTGTTGAGATAATTTAACATCTCTTGAGGCTTTCTCGAAGGATAATGTTATCGAAGCCTTTGAATTATTTAAGGGCTGATTTTATCGAAGCCCTTTTTTATTTGCTTTGCCGAGGGTAACCTTATTTAACCGGATTTCCAAAGTATTTGAAGGCCTTTAATTTATGACGGAATTCGGACGTCTCCAAGCCGCATTATTTCCGGCGTAGCCTTTTTATATGACCGTGGTCTTTGATATGGTTGTAGCCTTCGGGTATGTCTACTAGACTTGTTTCCCGATAACATTTCGAACTTGTTCGAAATGTTAGTCCCCGAATGTGACGGCCTTGGCCTGTATATCGGGGGTGCCTCTTTGTAACGACTGTTGGTTCCAATACGCACGCGCAAGTATACGTGGTCGACAAGTAATATAGGATTGTAAGTCCAGATATCGTACCCACAGAGACTTGTGATTAACTATCAACTAAATTAAACCCAAACAATTAATCTATTCAAGCGAACACTAAAGTATGAATATTTAACTAAAATTAATCTAGAATAGTAAACTATGAAATTTAACGAAATAATTGGCGAGATTTTAGATACGAATTCAATGAGATCCGATATTCTAGAGCTATGGGTTAGCAAACAATCCTGTTGAGTTTTCCACTTAAATCATTTAATTAATTTATCTGATTTATTGATTGACGAGGTTAATATTGTCGTAGCCTTCTCCCGAAGTACAACTCTCCTAATCAAACTAACCTAACACCTATATTCCTATGGAATCAGGATTAACAAGAACGCATTAATAATTCCCGTATAATAACCAAGCAAGGCGATTAGGTATATTCATATCCTAACTGCAAATCCGCTCCCCTGAAGGGTTAAGATCTTGCTCTACCCAATCTTATATGCAATCTAGAATTCCCTCTCCCGAGTTCAATCCTAGATTCGTAGATAGTATTCAATTGGTGATCAAACAATTAAATAATTAAGCACAAGATTGAATAAATAAACCAATATGATAAAATAATAAGAACAATTCAAGATTCAAACTACAACGTTCATGTAGCACCCAAAACTCTAGAACTAATAAACTATGAAATTAAAGGAAGAGAAGAGAAGAGAAGAAAAATTAGGTAGAAGCCTCCTTCAGCGTGGTGTGTGTTCCTCCACGTCCAAATCCCCCACGTCCAATCTCCCACAAAGTTATGTTTTTGGGTCTATTTATATGTTTGGGATAAACCCTAAACGTGTAGGAGACTTCTATTCAAACCGGGAAATACTTAAAACCTTCAAAACTCCGAATTGACCGGACTAGGGACCCCCGACGTTAAGCCCCAAACGCCTAGCTATAGCCTGGGTAGGCCAGGCGTTTGGGCTCTAACGCCCCACTATAGCCTGGGTAGGCCAGGCTTTAGGGGCAAAACGCCCGGCTATGGCCCGGGTCACTCCTTTTCGGCTTTTGAGCGTATTTTTGACGTTTATGCACCCATTTAGCTCCTTCCATCTCCAATTCACCTACACATGAAATAGACTCCATTATGCACATATAACGTGTATTCTTATCACAAAAGCACATCAAAATGTAAGTTACATGATGCTTAAAACTATGGATTCTAGCCACGCATCAACACCCCACACTTTGACTCTTGCTCATCCTTGAGCAATATCCTTCAACACGTACACATTTCATTAACAAGGAGTATTTTACTTTTCAATCATACACATTACCCCTTAACTATGATCGATAACGGCAATCAAGTATGAACATACAAAATTTCACATTCTTTCCCTTCTTTAAACATTCCCAAGTATAACAATTTAGTCAATAATACCAATAACCTAATTGCAACCACCCAACCTCAAGAGTCAACTTGCAACTACTAAGCCCTCTCAATTCACGCACCTATCCAACAAGAAAGTTACAACATTACCAATCGTTCATGAGATCATGTGCCCTCACCAACAACAAAAGAGTGAATATAACTAGTCCACACATTCAAATATGCTTTTGAACATTATTTAAGGAAATCACACAATTGAACAAATTCACTCACTCTCACAAAGAATTCATATGCATCCCGTGGTCGTACCATAAGCTTGCCCGTAGTGTAGATCTCCACTAATTCAAGTTAGCCAAATCTAGGATCAATTAGGACTTTTAAGGTTGTAATGTAGGCTAAGGGACGGGTAGGATATATTTAGGAATAGTGACTAACCCTCCTAAGCACTTTAATACACTACCTTAACAAATCAACACATATTCTTCTGAACCAATTCCCTTGCCACAATTCATATTAAACATAGGCCTTTTTCAATTAAGCACTTCTATATTTTCACTAGCACCAATTAATAAAAATTTGGAGGTGTGTATCTTTTTGTACATACTTTTACTATCATTTTTTTTCTTTCTTTCCTACACACACTCCATACATGAAAGTTCATTGGCTAGTGACTTTTGAATACAATTTTTAGTGCACTAATAGGCCTTTCCATGGCTCCAATCAAAAACTATTCCCTAATATCCCACCTTACTTCTTTTAGTGACTAAGTGCCTTAGGAGGAAAAGGTGCAAAAATCTCAATTTAAGAACAAAATAGGGGTACGACTTGTAATGTGGGTACCAAAGAAAAGGTCTAAAGGCTCAAAGGGGCTAGCAATGGAATTTTGTAATTCTTATGTGACAAGCACATCCATAATCAAGCAAGAAAATTGCCTACGTCATCTCCTACACTAGCATAACCTACAAGTTCGCTTCGATTAACACACGGGGCAAGTTCTAGACTACACAGGATAGCATATAAAATCACTAAACCTGACTCACACATTTCACATGACTCAATCACAACGGTTTTATTCAACTCTCAAGTCAAGCAAGCACACAAAATTGAGAGAATTAAGCAATATTACACTATGTAGCATACAAGTCAAACAACTGAGCTAAGGCATCACAAAATAGGCTATTTATTTTTACTCAGGAATCACATGTCAAACCAAATATAAGGGAAAGAGGAATGTATGTCATAACCTAATATGCCGGCATCAAACATTTCACNAGATCCATCGTTGGGAAAAATCCGAGATTTTTCTAAAAAACAATAATTTTATTCAATTACACCTCAGAAAGTAGTTTCCCCACCCGACACTTATGTTATGCATAGTCCTCGATGCATAATCACAAAGAAAAACATTAAAACAAGGGTGAGAAATACTCCCTGAGACCCCCTCAGGCATAGCCTGGACATGATTCTCAATCTTTAGAGTCGGGATGACCCCACACTTAAGCTCAAACATGCCCCTCAGCTTCAACTTTTGCATACTCAAACTTCCCCTACTCTGCAAAATAAAAATAACACAAAACTGACATTAAAAAAAATAATGAAAAGATATGCAGGCTGGGTTGCCTCCCAACAAGCGCCTTATTTATAGTCGTGGCACGACTGCTACTTCACTACTTTTCCTTTCACTTTGAGGATATGAATTGCGTCCCTAATTTTGCATCAATTTTTCTGTCACGTTCATGGAGTGGTGGTGTAAAAATGAAGGAACCAAATAGTAGGTATCGCATCTTGCACTTCTTGGCCCTTAGGTGAGGGATGCCATTTTGTCTCCTTGGCATCACAAATTTCAGAATACAAACACTTTTTTCCTCATCCATTGACTCCTCTATATGCTCGATTGGATTAATTCCCATGTCACCAACCAAACACAATGTTGAAAAGTGTTTAGAATGAGGTCCAATACGCTCCAATTCAAAAACTGTATTATTTTTTACATTCTCTATTTTATACTCTTCATCAACCTTGACATCATTAATAATTTGGTCGAATATTTGGATCTCCTCTTTC
>ML435405.1:22253-94642 GCA_005239525.1 Nicotiana knightiana | reverse complement strand
TAATAATAATAATAATAATAATAATAATAATAATAATAATAATAATAATAAT
This sequence comes from Nicotiana knightiana, assembly GCA_005239525.1. Taxonomy (NCBI): domain Eukaryota; kingdom Viridiplantae; phylum Streptophyta; class Magnoliopsida; order Solanales; family Solanaceae; genus Nicotiana; species Nicotiana knightiana. The sequence goes on along the minus strand of ML435405.1, from coordinate 94,590 downwards.
AATTATAATAAGCTAAGAGAATAACGAAAATAAAAATATCATAGATGATCGCACTCTTTCTCCGGTAGGTACAGTTTAATCGTCCAATAGAGAATAGTAAGAGAATACTATAATTGACAATGTGAATCAGTAAACCTTTCGATGAGGATACAAGTTACGGAATGTGGGGTTTAAATTGTAGTACTACTTATAATTGTTTGCCTTGTTTAGCTCCTGCATGTTACTACTATTTATTGCATTAATTACTCGTTACATGATTTATTTGTAACGATTAAGATAATGGTAGTAAATCGTGTATAATCAAGGATTGACAAATCCTTTCCTTATTCACGGCTATTATCGACTTCAATTATCAGTCTCATGGCTACTCGCGTATGTTTAGCACCGAGGCTAATATGCATTTTACATAGGAACAACCCCGAGGATGTTGTTTGTACTTTCTGAACACGGCATTCTTCTTTGTCGTATTAACTCTCATGTCACATGTCCTTGCAGCATAAGTCCACATAGTGAGTTTATTTTCTCCTAATACATTCATCACCTTTTAAAAGTAAAAATATCTAGTGAATTTTGCCTAAGTCCTATGCAAGTACACATGTTATTGTGTTCAAACTTCTGCTAGCAAAATTTATACAATGTTTTGAAAAAAATAACGAAAATTTATTGAACCGAATCTTATTGATATCGAAAGGAAAATAGATGATTGAGATGGTTTCGAAAAATTTAATTTTTGTCATAAAATACAGTAACCGAAAAATTGGTATACTACAAAGTTTATAAAATAATCGTCCGAACGGAATCATTGACACCCTAACACCATTGTTTCTAGACGTCCTATTGTTTTAGCATACTAACATTTACCAATTGATATGTGATTCATGGTAACCATTATTGAAAATATCTTGAGACGATGAACTCAATCGTAAATCATAATGAAAGAGTATATGAAATAAAAAAAGGCTAACAATGGAGAAATGTACTTGATTAGAACCACAAGTTAATTTCTTTTTATATACAAACAAGAATGAAATAAAAATTTAATGGAAACCATGTTAACTCTTTATCATCATCAGTATTCACCATTCCGAACAAGCAAAATTGCTCTATACATAGTTTTGGTTTTTTTCATCCTACCTAGTTTCTTTTATTTGGAATTGCATTTTCATCTATCTGTGATGATTGCCGTGACATGGACATGACATTGAGTTGTTTCGGATGATAATTTGAGATTCTATTCCCATTTTCATCATATAAAACCGTGTCATCATCCTCATTATTGGGGACTTTACATTTCTCTCCTAATATGATTTGCTTTTTCCAAACAGAGTCTTCGTGTTTCAACTTGGAATGTTTCTCCTGGCGCTGTGATAATGCCCCCGAAAATGCTTTCATGCTCATGCTTGTACTTAATTTTCTCTGTATAGATTTCATGCTCGAATTCGACCTGGAAACACGAGTAGGAGCCATTGAATTGGTCCTTAAATTACAAGAAGCAACTGCCCTCATAGCTGGTGGTGGTGGCAATGGTTGTTGCAAGAACTCTGGTTTATCGTTTGATTCTTCATTTACATCTGAGATTTTTGCAATATTTTCTTGAGATGACTCATTGATAACAATGGTTGCATTTTCTTTGGCTTCAATATTATCTCCTGCAGAAGGGTCAGGAGATCCTTTTATTCTCTCTAAGAGACCACAAAGAGATGAAACTATACCAATGGTTGCAGCAATACAAGCAGTGAGAAACAAAAAATATATGAGAGAATGATTGGGATGAACCTCTCCTAAAGGAATTTTTCTTCCCATGAATGAGTAGAAAAAGGGACAAAAAGACTAGAGAAAGAAAGCACTTCCTCTCTCTTTTCCTATCACGCTATTCGAAATTCCTCTTTTTGCTCCCATATTTCATCTCAATTATTTAATTTCCTTTTGGAATGACCAAGGGAGCTTGAGGCTACAAGATTCTTTTTGGTGTTTGCTATAAGGGGAAAAACAGAATGCTTGAAACTAGGACTCAAGACCAAAAGGTGAGGCTACAAAATTCACTCTACTTGCTGCCGGTAGATTATTGAGAGTATATATTGTTTGCCTTCTCATAAACTTCTTTCAAACGTTTGTGATCCACGTTGTTACTGATTTAGAGGGAGCTTAACATTTATATACTGATAACTAGTATCCGTGCGTTGTGCGTAAAATATTGAATATAATTTTTTCTAAGAAAATATTACTTGAAAAATACAGTAAATTTTTTTTTTATTCAAATGCTATTATTTGTTGAACAGATAAATGCATTGAATATTCATACATTGACATCCCGAGGAAACGCACATATCCATTATAAAGCAGTTATCAAGGAAAATAATGAAACTTTTGACTATTGGCCATCTTCAGATTCTATGACATATATATTAGAACTTCATAATAAGGCAATGAATTTTACACAATATTTGGTACACATTAACAAAGTTCCTTTTAAATGCAAAGAACAAAAGAAACTTTGTTAACATTATATATCAACTGTTTTGAGAGTCGCAACTGCAGAGCCTGCAATTATTTTAATGATTCTTCATCATCACTCAAGGAATTGAAAAACAATATTGAAGGAGTGTTTTACAATATGGTAAGAAATCACATAAAAAAAGCTCCCAGATTATTAACTTCAGACCAGCTGCCACAACATGTAGTCCTTATCCTTTTAGAGCTTTTGGAAGAATTAATTTGTTTACCTCGAAATACGAGTAACAATTAAATTTGTAATATGATTATAAGGATACGTTATCTGATTCAGTACTAATTGATAAACTACGAGATAAATAAATGAATTTAGACGATTAAGATAAATCAAACCACTGTCGTTGCCAGATATCGACCTCGATTGGAACAAATTTGAGTTCAAGCGTTAAGAACAATAAGAACAATAATAAATTATAAGCAAGTGAAAGAGCAGTGTATTATTATTTCTTAGTAATGTATGTGTGATATCTCATCGTTACAAATGAACATGGTTCTCCTTTATATAGCAGAGGAATCCTAAATAAGGTATAACTCTAATTTCGGAAGTAAAATCTATGATTTGTATCAATAACAGCTGGCGGTCCTGTCAATCCCGAGATTCCCGCTGAGATTAATGGTCGATCACTGATATCTTGCTATTATGTTGCTGGATGTCAATCGTGTCTGATCTCGATCCTTCGGTCTTCGTATTCTTTGAGCTCGAGCTCGCTTTGATATGAACTTAATCTCGAGGCAGACCCTCGAGCCCATAAAATCGGACGTGCTCGATTTTAACCGTATACAGATAGCCATCGCGTTTCTTAGAATAAAATGATAAGAAATGAGCCTCGACTCCCTTTCATCTCGATCATGACGTCATCCTCATGATGTAAGCGGTGGATGTGACTGAAATGTCCTGTCGTTTAGTTCCCCAAATCATCAATGCATGTCAGACGTCGATCGGCCAGTAGTGCCACCGAACTGTCACCACCAGCCTATAAATATCACCTCCTTTATTGATTCAAACCTTTCTTTTGCTTTGATCAAAACTTTCAATTCCAAGCCCTTCTTATCCTTCCTCTGTGGCCGCTTGCTACGCCGTTGTTACAACCAGAGCCATCAATTTCATACCTTTCTTCTACCTTCTACACATATACAAATGGAGAAAACCTCAAAGACTGTGCCACAAAAAGAGAAGGCTTAATCTTCTTCCTCCCGGCCTGCCGGTGATAAGATGCCGATAGAATCGGCCGCCCATGAATACGTTCCTGGCCCATGCGTTCTCAAATCTGATTTTAAATTCGAGAACCCCTCATCAGCTCCAGGCCGATGCGAACATGTGTCGATGTACATGTGTCCGATTACTGAGGGCCACATTAAGGTCATGAAGAAGGACTACAAATGGAGTTCGGAGGTAGTGGTGCGCATTCCTACTCCTAAAGAGAGCATCATTACACACGTGAAGGGGTTCTCGAATGTTTACACTTACCCTTTCATGCTTGGTCCCGTTGACCCCGTGATTTTTGACTTCTACAGAAGGTCGAAGTCGCCCTCGGCCAGATCTACCTTTCACTATGGCGCATAGTGGTCATGTTGCTCTTCTTCTCCAACGAGGCCGGGGGGTTGAAGTTCACTCTAAACTATATTATACGGTTGTACCAACCTCTACTCTATCGAGGGCTAATTAAGCTTCACTATCGAGAAACAAAGAATTTATTCTCGAGCATCGACGAGGATAAAGATCGAGGCTAGATGAGCCGATTCATATAGTGAGGACCTGTGATATAATACCGAAGGAAAAGATGTCGTTCCCTGATGAATGGAACCTCAAACGTAAGTGAATTTTTACTTTTAGATTTTTCTGTTTCCTTTGATCTTGACTAACATTTCTCTTTAATCATGCAGCTGTCCCTTGGATGCCTCAAGCGGTGCCCGATTTTGAAGATTGGATCCAAAAGCTTGCCTCTACTTCTCCTCGTGCGGAACGAGCATGGAGGCATTTGGCAAAGGGCAGGTGGGAGGCCAAGAACCAAGGTAAGGATGTTTTCTTACGTATTCCAAAGTAATTACATGCTTTCTTCATTACTAATCTTTCCTCATGCAGGTCTGACCAAAGATGTCATTATGAGGCCTTCAAGTGAAGGAGAAGAATCCAAGTCTTCGACTCCGAAGTAGGAAAAAGATAAGAAGAGAAAGTATGCCTCGCAGTTCGAGGTCTCCAAACCCAAACCTCGAAGGGTGAGGAGAAAAATAGTCGCTATATCGATAGACACGGTCCGCAAGTTAAGAGATGAGGTTGAAGAAGAAGAAGAAGAAGAAGATACTTTGGCGCTGAGGGTACGCCCTAGGAAGGCCGTCGAGGTCGCCCCACCTACTAAGCTGCCACCCGCTCTAACCGAGCCTCATATCGAGGATGTTTTGAAGAAAACATTTGAGGGTGAACCCCGGGTCTCCATAGGTCGAGGTGGTTTCTCGATCAACAACATCCACACCGGGCTGGGCCGGTTTCGAAACTTAGAAAATCGGTCAGAGCACTCCGAGCGACTCGCTCGGGGCTATGACAATGGGTAAACTTCCTTCACTGCTGGTCTTTTCTGAAGGAGAAATAAGGGAGGCCTGAGGGCTGAAGACTTCCGAGATTGGCGGATGCTCCAGCGTGGGTGATCTTTTCTGGGATTGCTTCGTTGGGGTCGATGATGCCTCTAACATCAATGATGCTTCGATCCTTATGGCTGAAGCCCAACATCTTTTTTCCTGGGTAAGTACTAGTCATTTGTTGGTTACTTTTCTTTGCCTCTTTCCTTACAAATCTAATATGTGTTTTCCTCATTTTATAGGCTGCTACTAAATTCCGAGCTGACCTTGGTCAGTGAGAAGCCGAACTCCAAAATGTCTCGAAAGAGAGAAATTCCTTGAAGATACTTGTGACCACGAGGAAGATGTCATAAAGTACCTTCAAGCGAGCCTGTCCAAGGCTCGTGAAGAGGAGGCCGAATTAGACAAGTAGGTAACCACTCTTCTGATAAAAGAATGGAATCAACCTGGCTGTGAAAGCTAATACTTCGCTATCTCAGCTGCAACGGAAGGTGGAAAGGATCGAGCTGCTCTAGGCAGAGGTTGATAATGTCATGGCCGATTGTGAGTGGTGGAAAGGGAACCGGACTGCCTTGCTACGGAAAAGGAGGAAGCCTTAGCCAAACTATCTTCAGCTGAGGCTCAACTTCAAAATCTTAAGGAGAAAGGCTCGGCCCAGACCAAGAGGGTCGAGGAACTCCAGACCGGGCTTGCTGAAGCCAAGGCACAAATCGAGAAGTCTAAGGCCATGGTGGATAAGTCCATCGCCATGTACCGGGCTGACGCCGAGGCTGTTCAAATTAAGCTAAGAGAGGCCTCCGACCATGAGCTACGGAGCAATGATTTGGCAAAGTGCCAATCTTGGAGGGAAACCATCGAGGAGATTCATGCTCGGGGTTTTGACATTTTCGAGGAAATTTCTTGAGCCAAAGAACTTGAAACCAAAGCCAGGTGGCTCGTACCCTCCGATGATGAGGATCATCAAAGAAGGCAGCCAAGGCGAGTCCGATGGGGGGCCTGAAGACGAAGTTTCTCCTGAAGAAGCCGGGGTCAATCCTGAGGGGGCTAGTCCCGATCATAGTTAGGTCTTAATTTCTCTTCTTTTTTGTCAAGCCTTGACTGGCCTCTTGTATATATATAAATAAAACTTTCTTAGAATTCCTTAATATGCTTCCAAATCTAGATATTTTTTTTTGCCTTTATTGAAAATGTTGAAAATTCTTATTGTTATAGTCTTACTAACTTCTGTTGGAAGCCAAAATAAACCCTTATGTTTTTTTGTTTATGCGAGGGTAAGTCCCCCAGTTTGAAAATTTGTTCGAGACTTATCTCGGGGGTGGCTCGATCGAACCCTTAGGTGTATTATTTTTGTGGCCAAGTTTGAATGAATCTTGAAGTTGGGATAAAGTAAACCCTTAGGTTTTTATCAAACGATTGTCATGTTTTTCAAGCTTACATCAATATATCCTTTACGGTTTTTGGGTGAATCTTCGAGCTATAATTAAATTTTATTTATGCTCGGAATAGCGGAACCCTTGGGTTCGAATCGAGTGAGAATGAGGTCTCTAACTCTAATTGTATTGGCCCTTAGGCTCTTTTAAATTTGCCCTTAGGCTCTTTAGATTGACCCTTAGACTCTTTAGGTTTGGCCGATTCGGCCTCCAAAAATGGCTATTATTTTTCCCTTTTCGGCTAAAGGACTTAGTGAAAATTATTTTATGCCTTAACATATGTTTTTATACCCATTGGGTTCTTCCAGGGTTCGATGATCGGAAACCCATCTTTGTATCCCTACGTATTTGTGTTAAGATAGTTTGGTACCCCTTGAGGTTTTTCGAAGGCTTATATTATCGAAGCCTTTCAGTTATTTGAGGGCTGATTTTATCGAAGCCCCTTTTTAATTGCTTCACTGAGGGTAGCCTTATTTAACTGGTTTTCCAAAGTATTTGAAGGCCTTTTGTTTGTAGAGGAAGCCGAACGTCTCCGAGCTGCATTATTTTTGATGTAGCCTTTAATATGGTCGTAGCCTTTAATATGGTTGTAGCCTTTGGGTATGTCTTTTGGACTTATTTCCTGATAACATTTCAAACTTGTTTGAAATATCAGTCCCCGAGTATGGTGACCTTTGCCTAAATATCAAGGAGTGCCTCTCTGAGGTCTTATGATTTCGAACTTAGATAGATCGAGTGTGCAGTCCCAGAGTGTTCGAGGTATGCTTGTACTTGGCCCTTGAGCCATTTTTCACAAGTGCTAGTTTTGCACGATAGATCAGAATCATAAGTACGTGACTCGTATATTAGAAAATTTACTTCGAAACCTAAGGTGTTCGATAAAAGAGAATGCTTCTTTGAATAATTTATACATGCATACATATTTTGTTGTCGAGACTCGGCTAATCTATATGGACACGGTTCATTCGGTCGTTTGGCCCATTACAAAAATTTTCCTATCGAGACCCATTGGTACTAGGTACATTTCTCAAACACATAACATCCGGGGGTGATGCCTCCCAATCTTCAAGGTTGACTGCAAAGAATCTTGGATATTGTTGAGTTATCCTCGAGTAGCATATATTTATTGCCTCGTTAAAAACATTTCCAATAAAAACCCATTTGGGATAAAAATTGGTCTAAGGGAAAAAGAGTTCAGCGCGTTCTTTAAGACTTGAGGTCTTGATTTCTTGGATCGAATTCCTGCAATGAGTTAGTTTCGAATATTTATGTAAATTAAAGAAAAAATAAAGTCATACCTTAGAAATAGTATTGTTTAAGGAGTGATATGTTCTAGTTATTTGACAAAGGTTCGTCGTTCATTGTCCCGAGTTTGTAAGACCCTTTCCTGACTATGTCAAGGATTTGGTAGGTTCCTTCCCAGGTAGGACCGAGTTTCCCTTCATTAGGGTCTAGAGTGTTGATGGTGAATTTTCGCACGACTAAGTCTCCGACTTTGAAGTGTCGAAGGTTGGTTCTTCTATTGTAGTACCTCTCGATTTGTTGCTTCTTGCAGCCTTTCAAACGAGTGCATCTTCTGGTCATTCATCTAACAATTTGAGGCTGGTACTTATAGACTCGCGGTTTGATTCCTCTGTTGCATATCGGAACCTGGCGCTGGTTCTCCCACTTCGACTGGTATCAAGGATTTGGATCCGGAGTTTCTCCTGTACTAGTCTTCGACGTTGTCCAATAAGCCCATAGGACCTCGGGCAATTTTTCTCTCCACTTCCCTTTGGCTTCGTTTAGCCTTTTCTTCAAATTTTGGATTATAGTCTTGTTCGTTGATTCGGCCTGTCCGTTTCCACTAGGTTGATACGGTGTCGACAGTATCCTCTTTATTTTGTGATCTTCGAGGAATTTACCTTGCTTTCGATGAATTGTTTGCCATTATCACATATTGTTTCTGCGGGTATCCCGAATTGGCATGCGATGTGATCCGATATAAAATTAATCACTTCTTTTTCCCTAAATATTTCCAAGGCCTGTGCTTCAACCCATTTAGAGAAATAGTCAGTCATAAATAATATGAACTTAGCTTTACCTAGGGACGATGGTAGAGGACTGACAATGTCCATTCCCCATTTCATGTATGGCCATGGGGATAGGACCGAGTGAAGTTGATCGCCGGGATGGTGGATCATCTGTGCAAACCTTTTATATTTATCACATCTTCGATCGAACTCCTTAGAGTCTTTTTCCATGTTATCCCAATAATATCCTACTTTGAAGACCTTTCGAACTAGTGACTCGACGCCAAAATGGTTCTCACAAGTGACTTCGTGAATTTCTCGCAGAACATAGTCAGTATCTCCCGGTCCCAAGCATACTGCTGATGGACCATCGAACGTCCTCCTGTATAATGTTTCGTCTTCGTCTAAAGTGAATCGAGCAGCTTTAGTTCATAAGGCCCTTGATTCTTTTGGATCAGACGGAAGCTTGCCATTCTTCAAATATTCGATGTGTTTGTTTCTCCAGTCCCAAGTCAGACTCGTATAATTTATTTCAGCATGTCCTTCCTCGATCACAAACCTCGAGAGTTGGACAACAGTCCCCGAACTAACCTCATCTTCGTCGACCGATGATCCCAAGTTAGTTAGTGCATCGACCTCGGTGTTTTGTTCTTGAGGTACATGCAGTAGAGTCCCGCTCATTTAGCGGTGCAAAGTTACCTGCAATTTTTCTAAGTACCTTTGCATCCTATTCTCTCAAGCTTCGAAGGTTCCGTTTACCTAGTTACCAGTAGGGAGTCGCATTTAGCTTCGACGACTTCCACTCCCAAGCCTTTAGCTAGCTCGATACCTGCAATCATAGACTCATACTTAGCCTCGTTATTAGTTAATTTGGTAGTTTTAATGGATTGTCTAATAATATTTCCCGTAGGCGGTTTCAAAACAATATCGATCCCGGACCCTTCCACATTCGAGGCACCGTCCGTGAAGAGGGTCCATACCCTCGATGATGTACCCGATTTAAGTAGAAGTTCCTTTCCACTTCGGGTACGAGGGTTGGCCTAAGATCGGCCACAGAGTCTGCTAGAATTTGAGACTTGATGGTTGTCCGGGGTTGATATTCGATATCGTACCTGCCAAGTTCGACGATCTATTTGTCCAATCGACCCAATAATTCGGGCTTGTGCAAAACATTTCGGAGTGGAAAGTGATGATCACACATATGGGATGACACTGAAAATATCGCTTTAATTTTCTAGATGCGCTTATTAATGCAAGTGCTAATTTCTTCAAGTGTGGATACCTAGTTTCAGCATCTCTTAAGGTCCGTCTTACGTAATAAATAGAAAACTTACCGCTATCTCGAACACTGCCAATTATAGGTACAACTTCTCATTTGCCTTTGGAGTGTGGAGAAAAGATAGGCCCGATAGGTATCGTTTCAATTCCTCCTATGCTTATTGACATTACGGGGTCCATGCGAAATCATTTTTCTTTTTGAGGTAAGTAAAAGAACATGTGGCTCCGATCTGATGACCTCGAAATGAATCGACCCAAGGCAGTTATCCGTCCGATTAGCTTTTGTACTACTTTCACATTGTCTATGACGGTGATATCCTCGATGGCCTTGATCTTATCAGGGTTGATTTTGATCCCCCGATTTGATACCATGAAGCCGAGGAATTTTCCCGAACCGACACCGAAAACACATTTTTTCGGGGTTAAGCTTCATGTTGTACTTCTTCAAGATTTCAAATGTTTCCCACAATTGAGTCAAATGGTCCTCTGCGCGCAGGGACTTAACTAACATATCGTCAATGTAAACTTCCATTGATTTACCTATTTGTTCCTCGAATATTTTGTTAACTAGGCGTTGGTATGTAGCCCTTCGTCATTTATGAAGGCGTGCTTTACCTCGGACTGGGGCCTTCACTTTTGTTTTATCCGTCTGAACATGGGATCCAGGCTCAGCCGATGAGTTGTTTCCCTGGTGGGATTCCTATCATGTCTAAATGGGAACATGCAAAGCAATCCATATTATCAATAAAAAATTGAATGAGTTTTTTTCCTGAGTTAGGGTGTCAACCTCGTTCCCACGTATACCTTTCGTTCGGGTAGATACTCGATAAGTATCACGTGTTCCAGCTCCTTGACTGTTGACTTGGTTGCATCTAATTCTTAGGGAACAACGAAGGTTTGAGGAGTGAGAAAATCCTCTTCTTCTTCCCCGATTATCTGTTTCTCCGATTCGGTCGAGGCTGGGGGCGGTGATTGCCATTTGGTCGTCTGCTTATCTTTGGTACTCGATTTTTTCGAGGTAGAAGGTGTTGATATCACCATCACCTCACCGATTTCAAACATTTCCTTTGTAGCGTGTTGTTCCCCGTAAACTATTTTCACACAAACCACTATTGGGAACTTCATCATTTGGTGAAGGGTCAGCAGTACTGCCCTCATGTTGAGGATCCAGGGCCTTCCGAGTAGTGCATTATATCTCATGTTGCCTTCGATGACATGGAATTTCACATCTTGGATAGTCCTGACCACGTTTACTAGTAGGATTATCTCCCATTTCGTTGTTTCACTAGCCATGTTGAATTCATTCAGGACTCGAGATGCAGGTGCAATTTGGTCTAGCAGGCCAAGCTGCACTATGACCCTCGATCTGATTATGTTTGTTGAGCTACCTGGATCCACTAGAACATGTTTATCTTGAATATTATTTAACAAAATAGAAATTACCAGGGCGTCATTGTGCGGCTGAGAAATGCCTTCCGCTTCTTCGTCATTGAACAATAAAGTACCTTCGGGCCCATAGTATTGAGGTAGTTTCTCTCTGGTGATAGACACCTTAGTGCACTTGAATATGGGTCCTTGTGGGACGTTGACCTCGCTGACGATCATGTGAATAACATGCTGAGGTTCTTCTTGCTCGCTCTTTCTGTTGGCATCTCTATCCCTGAAGTGATTTTTAGCTCGATCACTGAGGAACTCTCGAAGGTGGCCTTCGTTGAACAATCGAGCTACCTCCTCCCTCAGCTGTCTTCGGTCCGATGGCCATGAGTGCCATGATACTTACACATTATGTTTGGGTTCCTATGAGAAGGATCGGTCTGTATAGGTCTGGGCCACCTTGTGTCTTTGATCCTTTCGATAGACGAAAATCCCTGATGCATCAACACTGAAATTGTACTGCGATATCTGAGGTGCTTCTATGGGATGTGCATATTTGTCGAAGCCATTTTTACTCAAAAGTCCCCGAGAGTCCTGCCCTCGGTCACCCCTTCGACCTTTTCGGGCGGAGTTGCGTCCCGGATGGTTATTCCTTCGATCTGAAACATATGGTTGATATCGACCTTTATTCGACATTGATTCTCTATCAACATCTCTCTGATTTTTACCTGTTGACCGGGTTGGATGTACTGAACCTGAGGGGGCTCCCAGTTGGTCGACCTCTACCCTGATATTTGACTGATATCAGTTATGAACATCTGCCCAAGTCACAGCTGGGTATTCGATTAAATTCTGCTTCAACTAGCGTCATGCGATAGAACTCCGCTCGTTTAATCCTTGGGTAAAAGCTTGAGCAACCCAATCATCAGTGACCGGTGGTAATTCCGTACATTCCATTTGGAATCGAGATACGAACTCCCTTAGCATCTCGTTATCCCTCTGCTTCATTTTGAAGAGGTCTGATTTTCACGATGCAACCTTTATGGCCCCAGCGTGTTCTTTTACGAATGAACCCGCTAACATGGTGGACAAATCGATAGAATTCGATGGGAAAGTTGTGATACCAAATAATAGCTTCCTTTGACACGGTCTCCCCGAACTTCTTCAGCAATACAGACTCGATTTCATCATCTATCAAATCGTTTCCTTTTATAGTGTACTTGTAAGAAGTAACATGCTCATTTGGGTCAGATGTCCCGTTGTATTTAGGTATTGGGCATACAGAACTTCTTTGGTATGGGCTTCGGAGCCGCGCTCGGAGGGAATGGTTTTTCCACAAACTTCTTGGAGTCCCCTTTAAGATCGGTGGTGCCCCCAGTATCTGGTCAACTCGAGAGTTATAAGTTTACAACTTCTTGTCGTTGGCCTCCATTTTCTTTTCTCCCGATTCTATTCTCATAGTAAGCTCCTTGAACATCCTTATTATAGCAGGGTCGGTTGTTGACGTATTATCACACGATCTTTCAGGCACTGGCTCGGTACGACGGGTAACCTCTTGTTCGACCTTGTCTGGTGCTCTGTGTTGATTTTGCAACTGAGCAATGGTGATATGTTGAGATTGAAGCATTTAAATATTACTTGGAGACTAACTCCTTCATCTCCTCTGCTCTGTGTACCTCGACCGTCAGTTCGACCCTCTCTTCATACACTTCCCTCGAGGTCTGCGCCTAAATCCGTATTCAAAGCAACAAGAGGACTTACATCAACCGAGTTGGCGGGTGGTTCTCCTCCGAGGTCGGCTTGTGGTACCTCGATTCCTGGGGTGATAACATTCTCGTTTTCTCCGTGGAGTCTGAAGCCGTTGTCACCTTGTGTAGATGTGTTTTGTGAGTTTGACATGATTTAACATGAAACCAAAAATTTTGAGAAGAAAAAAGTCTAAAATAGTGTGTTTTACCCAAATTAGCACTGAACAATCACTATTATCCCTAGCCCCACGGTGGGCGCCAGACTGTTTACCTCGAAATACGAGTAATAATTAAATTTGCTATGTGATTATAAGAATACATGATCTGATTCAGTACTAGTTGATAAACTACGAGATAAATAAATGAATTTAGACGATTAAGATAAATCAAACCAGTGTCGTTGCCAGATATCGACCTCGACTGGAACAGGCTTGAGGTCAAGCATTAAGAACAATAATAAATTATAAGTAAATAAAAGAGCAGCATATTATTATTTCTCAGTAGTATATGTATGGTATCTCATCTTTACAAATGAACAGGTTTCCTTTTTATGTAGCAGAGGAATCCTAAATAAGGTATAACTCTAATTTCGGAAGTAAAATCTATGATTGGTATCAATAATAACTAGCGGCCCTGCCAATCTCGAGATTCCCGTCAAGATTTGTGATCGATCACTGATATATCGCTATTTCATTGCTCGATGTCGATCGGGTCCGATCTCGATCCTTTGGTCTTCGTGTTCTTTGAGCTCAAGCTCGCTTAAATATGAACTTAATCTCGAGGCAGACCCTCGATCCCATAGAACCGGACGTGCTCGATTTTAACCGTATACATAATTTTAGCTGCTCAATGCACGTTTTAGGATGGCAAATTTAAATGGAAGTGCCACGATTCAAAATTCAACTAGTCGTGATGGAACCTAACCTAACCCTCTAGGTAAGCCAATTATCCATAAACACAACCCAAATGAGATTAACAGAAAATAAATAATGAAATAACCAAATTTGTATACAGTAACCCATGGATAGGCTGTACAAATCATGAGCCACTACGGCTTAGATTTACAAAACAGAAATGAAATTATTTCATTATCTGCTTGGAATGTACATGAACATAATTCGAATCTAAAACTGCTAAGGAAAAGTGATAACCATAACTGGAACGCGGGTAGATCTTCATTGCCAGCTCCCGCCACACATAACAACATCAACTCCAAAATATGCACACAACCGCAGAAGTTTAGTATAAGTACAACCGACCCCATGTACTCACTAAGTATCATAACAATAATCGGGGAGGTAAAAGAAGATAAATGATAATAGTTATCACCTATACAATTCATAATTTTAACAAGTACGGAACATATATATGATCAAATCAAAAAATCTCAGGTAAAACCACCTTGGTTCTCACATTCTTCGCTTAAAAGTATTCTACTCAATCAACAATCTAACATATAAGGAAGATATGCAAGTAAATCAGGCAAACAATCAAGAAAACTGAAAGTAAAGATGAAATGCAATAATGACATATTAGTGTATTGAGGTGCGCAAACCGATTCAAATAATAATAAGCCAATAACACCTGCTATGACGTGCAACCCGATCCAATAACTGTAACAAGCTCTCCCAGAGCTCACATCAACTGGAAGCCCGCCAGTTTCTCACAATCCACGTGTACACCATCAAGAGAAAGACATGTAAGGGTGACCATAGGGGGATAGATTTTTATCCACATGCAAGCACGACCAATTTAACATGCTACCAGCCTTGCATGATCATATGCTCAATATCATAATTTTCCCGGTGTGATCACATGCTCAATATCATAATCCACCAGGCAAGGTCACAGTCTCAATATAATGGATTCACCCTGTGTGGTCACAAGCTAAATCACAATCCGTCCGGCGTGGTTAAAATCTATATCACAATCCACCTGGAGTGGTCATATGCATATCAACACAATTCTCCCCGCATGGTCACAGTCATATCAAATAATCCACCCGACATGGTCACATGCATATCAACACAATCCACCGGCGCATTCACAAGCATAACAACACAATCTACCTGGCGTGTTCATAGGCATAACAACACAATCCGCCTAGTGTGGTCACAAGCATAACAACACAATTCACCTAGCGTGGTCACATGCATCCAATCAAAATTATTCTTGCTAAAGTAAGTATATATGAACACATTTTTATAATGAATATGTAAATATCAGATTTCATGCTCCTGGACTGATATAATATCATGCTAAAGTATATACATGTTCAAAGTGCACTATAAAAACTCAAATCAATAATTTCATCATAAAAATACCAAATTTATTCACGGAATTAGCCTCTTCGTAACCTCAAACATGGCTCAAGTAGTTCACAATAATTATACAAATATGAGAAATATTATAGCTTAAAGATTAACAGCCAATTATTGACATATCATAGCCTAAGCACTATTACAAGCATGGATAAATACCCTCGTTCTCGCACATGGTCTCAAACACCAATACATATGCGCATCCATAGCACGTAGTTATCACAAATAATTCACACAACTAATGCGTCAACCAAGTTTAAATAATATACTTACCTCACACAAGCCAAGGTAAATATTGAGCAAGCCAAACAACACTCTAGAACTGCCATCATGCACAAAGCAACATCCAAAAAACTCGAAACTAGCCAAAATCAACACAAAATCATCATATAATGCCAAAGGAAACAAACCCCAACAATAAAGGCCGAATCTTTAATCAAAAGCTCAAAGTCAACCAAAAAGTTAAACTCCGGCCCGCACCTTGGAAACTGACAAAATTCACAAATTCCACCTATCCATCCAACTACGATTCCAACTATACTAATTTTACTCAAATACGACTCCGTATCAATGTTCAAAACTCAATTATTCACTTTATAAAAGTTTAGACAAAACCTCCAATTTCTTCTCTTCAAATCCCTAATTTAAGTGAAATAATCCATGAAAAAATACAATATATTATTAAAATAAAGATAAAATTACTTACCCTCAAGATTTAGGTGTTTATCTCCTCCAAAACATCCTTACTTGTTCTCCAAGAAATCAAAAAATGAATAAAATAAACTCAAAATCCCGAAATTTGATGTTTTAGTGCACTGCCAGAGGTCCTTCTTTATGATCTGGTCTTTAACCTCACGATGCAAATAAAAATTCCAGCTCAGTTATTACCCTTGTCGATCGCTTCCATGTCCCCCCCAATCATGATGACCAAAGTCTAACAAGCATGCCCAACTCTTTCAGACACCCTCTAGTATGATGGCCGAAACATTTTGTAAACAAACCTCCAAATGGAAAACTGTTTAATATTCTAAAAACTAGACAGAAAGGGATACAACTCTCATTTTTTTATCATCTCCAAATTCCTTATAGATTGCAAGATATAAGCTTCAAAAGTTAGCTTAGTGAAAGCATAAATTCTTCTTCGCGAACGCACTGATTTCTCCGCAAACGTGATTAACAAGTCTAATTATTCCATTTTTCTCTTCATGAACATGACCCAAAGTCCGCGATCGCAATGCACACCCCTGTAGCAAAAACCCAGCAACTAAAAATGGCCTACAAATGGTCTAAAACGATTCTGAAACTCACCCGAGCCCATCGGGACCATGTCCGAACATACCAACAAGTCCCAAAATATATTACGGACCTACTCGAGGTCTCAAATAACAGAATATAGGATCAAAAAATGAATCTTCGATCATGAACAATCACTTAAATTCATAAATTTCAAACTTCAAACCAAGTATCTGATTCAATCCTAACCGGTAGAGAATGAATCCAAATTTTGCGTACAAGTTTCAAATGAAATAATGAGCCTATTCCATCTTTTGGAACAACAATCTGAACTCGATAACATCGAAGCCAACTCACGTTCAAACCTATGAAGTTTCCAAAGCTTCAAATTATAACTTTCGTCAGATAATGCTGAAACCTTCTATGAACATCCCAATGCAAATCCGAGCATATGCCCAAGTCCAGAACTGTAACGACCCGGCCGATCGTTTAGAGAGTTAGAGCCCCGATACCTTAATAACTTCTTTCCGGAATGTGTTTTGGAGTTCCGTAGTTGATTTAGGCTTGAATTGGAGAAAGTTGAATTTTTAGCGATTTCGGCCGGTAGTGGAAATTTTGATATGACCTGTAATAGAATTCTAGAAGTGGATGTAGGATTATAGTGTCATTTGTAACCTGTGTGTGAAATTTGAAGTCATTCGGACAAGGTTTGATATGTTTCGGCGTCATTCGTGGAATTTGGAAAATTCAAAGTTCCTTAGGCTTGAATCTGTGCATAATTCATGTTTTGATGTTTTTCAATGTGGTTTGAAGGCTCGACTAAGTTTTTATGGTGTTTTAGGACTGGTTGATATGTTTAGTTGAGGTCCCGAGGGCCTCGGGTGTGTTTCAGATGCTTAACGGATGAAATTTTCGGCTTAGAGAATGATTGATGTTTTCTGGTGTCTGGTGTTTCGCACATGCGGAGTGGGAAACGCATGTGCGGACTCACATATGCGGAGAAGGAAGCGCAGATGCAAAAACGTGGATCTTGGCTAGGGGTCGCAGGTGAGAGGATATTCCGCATCTACAATGCCCACATATGCAGCCAAGTCTTCGCTGGTGCGGGCTCAGATCTCAGGTGCGGACAAAGCTCTGCAGGCGCCCATGTGCATGCACCGGTGCGACCCCTCTTCCACAGATACGGGCCTAGTCCCTTTAGTGAATTCCACATCCGCGATAGACTTTTCACAGTCATAGCGTTGCAGGTGCGACATGAGAGTCGTAAATGCAGAGATCGTTGGGCAGAAAAGGGGGCAAAATCGAGGGTTAATTCATTTTCACTCCATTTTTTATTTTGAGCTAGGGAGAAGGCGATTCCTTGAGGGATTTTCGGAGGAAACTGGTGGGTAACTGTAACGACCCAGCGGATTGTTTTGTGAGATTAGCCTTGTTTCCCCCACTTCTGCTTTAACATATATTGCTTAGCCTATTTATGTTGTGTTGGGTCAGTTGGTTTGGGTTCGGAGTGGTCGTGGTGAGAATTGAGACATTTAGTCTCTTAAAGTAGCCTAATAGTTGAAAAGTCAAACTGAGAGTTGACTTATTGGTAAACGACCTCGGAATGCCAATTTAATGGCTCAGATATCTTTGTTAGGTTTGGGACATAGGAGCGTGTTTGAAATGAAGTTTTGATGTCCCGTGTAGAATTAGGCTTGAATTGGCAGAAGTTAGTTTTTGGCGATTTTCGGACGGCAATGGAAAATAGGTTATCGGGGTCGGAATGGAATTCTGACAATTGGAGCAGGTCATAATGTCATTTTGTATATGTGTGAAAATTTTACGGTCAATCGGATGTGTTTTGGTTGGTTTGGGCATCATTGGCAAAATTTAGAAGTTTCAAAGTTCATAGGCTTGAATTTTATGTAATTTTGGTGTTTTCATGTTGTTTTTAGTGTTTCAAAGGCTTGACTAAGTTTGAATGATGTTATGGGGTGGGTTGGTAGAATTAGTTGAGGTCCCGGGGCCTCGGGTGTATTTTGAATGCTCAAACAAGCACTTTTTGGCCTTAAGAAGTGTGTTTTTTTCTGGTGTTTTAGAAGCAGTGGTTTCTTCACTGCGATCGCGTGGATTCATCCGCGATCGCGTGGAGTAAAAGAGTGGGGCAGGAATTTTGGTCTATGCGATCGCGTGGTTAGGATTGCGATCCAATAGGTTGGTCAGGTAAAGCAGTGCGATCGCGTGGGTGTTGGTCCGCGATAGCATAGGGTGTTATGAGGCGCGTGAGGGGGGTGAGTGTTCGTTCTACGTGATCGCGTGTATTGGTATGCAATTGAATTGAGTTGGCTGGTCTGTGCATCACGATCGCGTGGCTAGAGTCCTGATCGCACTGAAGGGATTTTAAGTGCTGGGCAGAATGTTTTAAAGCCCATTGTTGCAACAATTTTCATCATTTTCCTCCATTGTCAAGCGAGTTGAGAGCTAATTGAGAGGGTTTGAAGAATAAACCAAAGCATCTATCTTGGAGGTAAGGTTTCCAACTTCATAACTCGTTTCTCTATCGTTTTCTAAGTAATTAAACCGGAAAATTGTTGAAATTAAACCCAAATTTGGGGAAGAAAGGTGCATGGAATTTGGAATTTTCTTTTGAAGATTTGAGTGCGCAATTGTGGTCCGATTTTAGTGCTCTTGGTATGTATAGAATCGTGGTAGGACGAGTATTGTAGTCATGTGAATTTTATCGAATTTTGAGACGTGGGCCCGGGGCTCGGGTTTGGCCGAATTTTGAGAATTTTGATAAAATTTGTATCTTTCGATTTGGTTTTGTTCCATTAGCGTATATTGATGATGCTAATCTGGTTTTGGTTAGATTCGGAGCATTTGGGAGCCAATTCGAGGGGCAAGCGCATCACGGAGTAGCTTTTGGGCTGTTTTGAGGTAAGTCGTGATTGTAACTCTAAACCTGAGGGTATGATGCCCCGTTATTGATATTGTGTTGATAAATGAGGTGGCGAACACGCTAGGTGACGAACGTAGCAGCGTGCACCGATAGGGATTGTGACTTGGTCCGTCCCGTAGCGACTATTAAGCCGCGTATTCAATTTGAAACCTTATGATATCCTGTATTTTAGATATTTATACTTGTATATGGGCTGTGAGCCATGATTGGCGCCTTGTGCCGACCAGTTTAGACCCTCAGAGGTACTTTTACACTATTCTTACACTATCGTGATAGAACAATTGTGAACTCAGTCGTTGTCTCCTAATTTTTGTTATTTTACTGTTATCACACTGCTTTGGAAACTCTGAAAAGTGTTTTGGGCTGAGTCCCTAAGTCGAGATAAATTGCCCAAGTGGCTTGTGAGGGTGACTGAGTCAGGCCGAGAGCCGAGTATGTAAGGATAGTTATAGGACGGGATGCACGCCGCATCAATATATATGTTGTATATTATATGTGGGTCGGGCTGCACGCCGCAGCAATATAGATTATATATATACGGATCGGGATGCACGCCACATCAATATACATATTGGATCGGGCTACACGCCGAAGAAATATACATATTGGATCGGGCTGCACGCCGCAACAGATATACCGCTTGGGCTAAAGGAGCCCCTCTAGGAGTCTGTATGCCCCCTGGGAGCGCAATCGACTATTATATGGATCGGGTTGCACGCCGCAGCAATATATGTTATATATATATATATGCATCTGGATGCACGCCGCATCAGTATAAATATATATGTATGTATGAATGTAGTGGAGCGAGCTGCCTGCCGCAACAGTTGTGTGTGTTCATGATACTTACTGAGTACGAGTGTTAAGTGAGAGCATGAGATACTGATAGTGGAGTCAGGAGTGACTGAGAGGCTTGCCCGAGAGGCTTTATTGTGAGTGATATTGTGCACGAGGGGCTTATATTTTATGAAAATGTCGTTTTCACTCTTGTTTACACTGAGCCTCTGATATTAAATGTTGGATAAATGTTTTCCTACGATCTTTTTAAATGGAACCCGGAGTTTTTATGAAATATTCGGAATTGTAGATTTATGACTTGATTTATTCATTTTCACTGTTATTCATTATATGGATTTACATGATTTAAATGGCTCATCACTACACTCAAGTTTTTTGTTACATTGATTACTTACCGAGTTGGCATAATCACGTTACTCCATGCACCTTTGTGTGCAGATCCAGGTACCAGACCATCCCACTAGTTGATTTCCGGACAAGCTTGGAGTTGTTCGAGGATTGAGGTAGCTGCTCAGCGTCCCCAGCTCACCTCATTTCCTTCCCTCATATTATAGTTTCTTTTGGTCTTTTGTACCTCAGACTTCTGTTGTAGCAAGTCATTGTTGTACATTGTATTTTCAGTCTTAAATCCTCATGACAATTGACTCCAGATTTTGGGGAAGTGTGAATTGGTTTTGTCTCTTTATGATATTTTTAAAATCTGCTAAATTTTGGGAAATTATGGGATATATTGATAATCTGAAATGATTGGCTATCCTAGTTCCATGATAGGCGCCATCACGACCGGCTTAGGATTTGGGGTCGTGACAAGTTGGTATTAGAGCCTAAGTTACATAGGACTCAACGATCATGAGCAGGTTTAGTATAGTCTTGTGGATCGGTACGGAGACGTCTGTACTTATCTTCGAGAGGCTACAAAACCCTTAGGAACAATATTATTTTCTTGAATTCTATCGTGCCATTTTATTGGTTTTGGAAATCTAAATTTTTGTTGTTTTATTCTCTCGCAGATGGTGACGACTCGCGCCACCGATCATCGCGATCAGCCACCAGCTAGACCAGCAAGGGGTCGAGGCCGCGGTCGAGGCCGTGGTAGAGGTAGGGGCCAACTCGTGTTGTAGCCAGTGCAGTATCAGTTGATCCCCCTACTGTTCAGGATCAGGTTCCCGCCGCAGATACTCCAGCGGGACAGGCTCAGGCACCGACAGTGCCTATTGTTATTCTGGGTCTTCAGGAGACGTTGGCTCAGATATTGAAGGTGTGCACCAACCTTGCTCAGGCACTTGATGCTACTTCTCAGGCCGGGGGAGGCAGTCAGACTTCAGTTGCCCGGACACTTGAGTAGGTTACTCACGGCCAGCAGACACCGGGGGCGGTTCCAGCCCAGCCAGTTCCACCAGTTCAGGACTTCGTGGTCCCAGCTATGCCAGATGATGAGTAGTGTAGGCTGGAGAGGTTTAGTAGACTACAGCCTCAGACTTTTAGTGGTGCTGAGGGCGAGGACGCCCAGGGTTTTCTAGATAAGTGCCAGAGGATTCTGCGTACTGCTGGGATTTTGGAGACTAGTGGGGTCTCATTTGCTACATTTCAAATTTTTGGTGCTGTTTTCACTTGGTGGGAGTCTTTTGAGAGGCGTAGGCTTGTTGGTTCAGCAACCCTCACCTGGCAGCAGTTCTCCACTATCTTTTTGGAGAAACATGTACCCCAGTCACATAGGAAGGAGAGGTGCAGGCTTTTTGAGCAGCTACGTAAGGGGGAGCTATCAGTGACGCAGTAAGAGATGCGGTTTTCGGAGTTGGCTCGTCATGCCACCGAGTTGGTCCCTACTGATATGGAGAGGATTAGGAGGTTTATAGATGGCCTTACTTATCAGCTCCGCTTTTTCATGACTCGGGATATTGACTCGATTGGCCGCCAGGAGATTTTAGAGAGGAAGGCCAAGAGGCCTCGTGGATCAGGTGGTTCTAGTAGTGCTCCTTCCAGGGGCAGTTTTAGCATGGTAGAGGCCGTTCATATAGGCCTTCTCGGTCAGGCCGCCCAGCCTATGGTGTTGCATCTTCGGGGCATGGTCCCCGCGGTTTTCAGCCAGGCCATTCTTAACTCGGTGCCCTTCCAGCCCAGAGCGCAGCTCGAGCACCATCAGCTCAGGGTTCTTCTATGTATGGTTCTCCTAGTGGCCTTCTGGTGCCAAGGGGTTCATTTTAGTCCCAGTCTCCAACTCCAGGGAGTTGTTAAGAGTGTGGAGAGTTCGGGCATATAAGGAGGCAGTTTCCTCATCTTCTTGGAGGTCCATCTCAGCTGAGGAGCTAGCCTTCAACTTCAGCTCCAGTTACTTCACCACCCACCTAGGCAGCTAGGTGTGGTAGTCAGTCAGTTAGAGGCCGCCCTAGAGGGGGAGGTCAAGCACGTGGAGGTCAGGCCCGTATATATGCCTTTCCATCCAGGCCAGATGCTATGGCCTTCGATGCAGTGATCGCATGTATTGTCTCAGTCTGTTGCCGAGATGCTTTGGTTTTATTTGAACCTGGTTCCACATATTCCTATGTTTCTTCATATTTTTCCCATTTTCTGGATATGCCCCGTGAGCGTTTAATTACATTTGTTCATGTGTCGACTCCGGTGGGAGATAATGTTGTTGTGGAACATGTGTATCGATCGTTTGCGATATCTATTGGGGGTCTGGACACCCGAGTGGACCTACTGCTACTCAGCATGGTCGATTTTGATGTGATATTGGGCATGGATTGGTTATCTCCATGTCATGCTATTCTTTATTGTCACGCTAAGACCGTGACCTTAGGTATTCCTGGATGTCCGAGGGTCGAGTGCAGAGGTTCTTCTGATTATATGCCTAGCAGGGTGATTTCCTACCTGAAGGCTCAGCGTATGGTTGAGAAGGGGTGTTTATCATATCTGGCTTTTGTGAGGGATGTCAGTGGTGAGACTCCCGCTATTGATTCGATTCCTGTGGTCCGTGACTTTCCGGATGTGTTCCCTGCAGACTTGCCCAGCATGCCGCCTGACAGGGACGTTGATTTTGGTATTGACTTGGTGCCAGGCACTCAGCTTATTTCTATTCCACCATATCGTATGGAACTAGCGGAGCTAAAGGAATTAAAGGAGCAGCTTCAGGAACTACTAGATAAGGGGTTCATTCGGCCTAGTGTGTCACCTTGGGGGTGCAACAATGTTGTTTGTAAAGAAGAATGATAGTTCTATGCGTTTGTGTATTGATTATCGGCAGCTGAACAGGGTTACGGTGAAGAATCGGTATCCCTTGCCTCGTATTGATGACTTGTTTGATCAGTTGCAGCGTGCCAGGATATTTTCCAAGATTGACTTACGTTCTGGTTATCATCAGTTGAAGAATCGGGGGCCATACATCCCGAAGACTGCTTTCAGGACTAGATATTGTCATTATGAGTTCCTGGTTATGTCGTTTGGGATGACCAATACCCCAACAGCCTTTATGCACTTGATGCACAGTGTATTTCGGCCTCATCTGGATTCTTTCATCATCTTGTTCATTGACGATATCTTGGTGTATTCCTGATCTCGGGAGGATCATGAGCAGCATTTGAGAGTTGTGCTTCAGACCTTGAGAGAGAAGATATTGTATGAAAATTTTTCGAAGTGTATGTTCTGGCTTGATTTAGTTGCATTATTGGGGCACGTGGTGTCCAGTAAGGGTATTTAGGTTGATCCGAAGAAGGTAGAGGCGGCACAAAGTTGGCCTAGACCGTCATCATCTACTGATTCGCAGTTTCCATGGTTTGGCAGGGTACTATCGCCATTTCGTCGAGGGATTTTCATCTATTGCAGTACCTATGTCCAGACTGACCTACAAGGGTGGTCAGTTCAGATGTACTGAGGAGTGTGAGGAGAGCTTTCAGAAGCTCAAGTCAACTTTGACTACAGCTCCCGTATTGATTTTTCCTGCGGGTTCAGGTTCTTATACAGTTTACTGTGATGCCTCGAGAGTTAGCCTTGGAGAGGTTTTGATGCAGGACGGTAGGGTGATTGCCTACACGTCCAGACCGTTCAAGGTGCACGATAAGAATTATCTAGTTCATGATCTTGAGATAGCAGCTATTGTTCACACCTTGAAGATTTGGCATCATTATTTGTATGAAGTGCATTGTGAGATTTTCACTGATCACCCTAGTTTGTAGCATCTGCTTATGCAGAAGGATCTAAATTTGCGCTTGAGGAGGTAGTTGGAGCTCCTCAAGGACTATGACCTCACTATTTTAAGTCATCCAGGGAAGGCCAATGTAGTGGCCGATGCCCTGAGTCGCAGAGCAGAGAGTTTGGGGAGTTTGTCCTACCTACCAGTAGCAGAGTGACCTTTAGCATTTGATGTTCAGGCTTTAGCAGGTCAGTTGGTGAGATTGGATCTATCAGAGCCTCCGCGGGTATTGGCATGTGTAGCCTCCATATCTTCTCTTTATGATCAGATTAGACCACGCCAGTGTGATGATCCACACTTGCTTGTTCTTCAGGATAGGGTCTGTCACGGTGATGCCAGAGATGTGGTTATTGATGATGATGGGGTCATGAGGATGCAGGGCCGGATTTTCATGCCCAATGTAGATGTACTTAGAGATTTGATTCTAGCTGAGGCCCATAGTTCACGGTATTCCATCCATCCGGGTGCCGCGAAGATGTATCAGGATCTGCGACAACATTATTGGTGTAGGCAGATGAAGAGGGATATTGTTGAGTTTGTGTCTCGGTGTCTCAACTGTCAACGGGTCAAGTATGAGCACTAGAGGCCAGGTGGACTTCTTCAGAGATTTGATATTCCGGAGTGGAAGTGGGAATGGATCACCATGGACTTCGTAGTTGGACTCCCACGGACTTCGAAGAGGTTTGATGCTATATGGGTTATTGTGGATCGGCTGACCAAGTCCGCGCACTTTATTCCTGTTGGTACTACTTATTCTTCGGAGTGGTTAGTAGAGATTTATATCAGGGAGATTGTCTGATTGCATGGGGTTCCAGCTTCTATCATTTCTGACAGAGGTACTCAGTTCACATCTCAGTTTAGGAGAGCCGTATAGAGAGAGTTTGGTACTCAGGTCGAGTTGAGCACATCGTTTCATCCTCAGACCGACGGGTAGTCGGAGCGTACTATTCATATTTTGGAGGATATGTTGCGCGCATGTGTCATTGATTTTGGGGGTTCATGGGACTAGTTTCTGCCACTCGCGGAGTTTGCATATAATAATAGTTATCAATCGAGTATCCATATGGCTCTGTATGAGGCTTTATATGGTAAGAGGTGCAGATCTCCGGTTGGTTGGTTTGAGCCAGACGAAGCTAGGCTATTGGGCACATACTTGGTTCAAGATGCGTTGGGTAAGGCGAAATTGATTCAGGAGCAGCTTCGCACGGCGCAATCTAGGTAGAAGAGTTATGCGGACCGGAAGGTCCGAGATGTGTCTTTCATGGTTGGGGAGAAGGTACTGCTGAAGGTGTCACCCATGAAGGGTGTTATGAGATTCCGGAAGAGGGGAAAGATGAGTCCCCGATTTATTGGGCCTTTTGAGGTGCTTCAGAGGGTTGGGGAGGTGGCTTATAGACTTTCCTTGCCTCCCAGCTTATCGAGTATTCATCTGGTGTTCTATGTGTCGATGTTCTGGAAGTATGTTGGTGACCCGTCTCATGTTTTGTACTTCAACACGGCTCATCCCGGGGGTGATATGTCATATGAGGTAGAGCCAGTGGCTATTTTGGGTCGTCAGCTCAGAAAGCTGAAGTCTAAGGATATAGCTTTAGTGAAGGTTAAGTGGAGAGGGCAGTCGGCGGAGGATTCCACCTAGGAGACCAAGAGGGAGATGCGGGATAGATAACTTCACTTATTCAATATTCCAGGTATGTTTCTAGACCCGTTCGAGGACGAACGTTTGCTTAATAGGGGGAGGATGTAACGACCCGGGCGGTCGTTTTATGAGATTAGCCCCATTTCCCCCATTTCTTCTTTAACATATATTGCTTAGCCTATTTATGTTGTGTTGGGTCAGTTGGTTTGGGTTCGGAGTGGTCATGGTGAGAATTGAGACACTTAGTCTCTTAAAGTAGCCTAATAGTTAAAAAGTCAAACTGAGAGTTGGCTTATTGGTAAACAACCTTAGAATACGGATTTTATGGCTCGGATAGCTTCGTTAGGTGATTGGGGACTTAGGAGTGTGTTCGAAATGAAGTTTTGATGTCCGGTGTATAATTAGGCTTGAATTAATGAAAGTTAGTTTTTGGCGATTTCTGGTCGGCAGTGAAAAATATGCTATCGGGGTCGGAATGGAATTCGACAGATGGAGCAGGTTCGTAATGTCATTTTGGATATGTGTTCAAATTTTCAGGTCAATCGGATGTGTTTTGGTTAGTTTCGGCATCATTGGCGAAATTTAGAAGTTTCAAAGTTCATACGCTTGAATTTGATGAAATTTTGGTATTTTCATGTTGTTTTTGGTGTGTCGAAGGCTCGACTAAGTTTGAATGATGTTGTGGGGTGTGTTGGTAGGATTGGTTGAGGTCCCGAGGGCCACGGGTGTATTTCGGATGCCTAAACGGGCACTTTTTGGTCTTAAGAAGTGTGTTATTTTCTGGTGTTTTAGCAGCAGTGATTTCTTCACCGCGATCGCGTGGATTCATCCGCGATCGCGTAGAGTAAAAGAGTGGGGCATGCATTTTTTTCTATGTGATTGCGTGGTTAGGATTGTGATCGCATAGGTTGGTCAGGTAAAGTAGTGCGATCGCGTGGGTGTTGGTCCGCGATCGCATAGGGTGTTCTGAGGCGCGTGAGAGGGGTGAGTGTTTTTTCTATACGATCATGTGTATTGGTATGCGATCGCATTAAGTTGGCTGGTAGTTGCATCACGATCGCGTGGCTAGAGTCGCGATCGCACTGAAAGGATTTTAAGTGCTGGACAGAATATTTTAAAGCCCACTGTTGCGAAAATTTTCATCATTGTTTCTCCATTGTCAAGCGGGTTGAGAGCTAATTGAGAGGGTTTGAAGAAGAAATCAAAGGGGATCTCTTGGAGGTAAGGTTTCCAACTTCATAACTCGTAGCTATATCGTTTTCTAAGTAATTAAACCGGAAAATTGTTGAAATTAAGCCCAAATTTCAGGAAGAAAGGTGCATGGAATTTGGAATTTTCTTTTGAGGATTTGAGTGGGCAATTGTGGTCTGATTTTAGTTCTCTTGGTATGTATAGAATCGTGGGAGGAAGAGGATTCTAGTGATGTAAATTTTATCGAATTCCAAGACATGGTCTTGGGGCTCGGGTTTGTCCGAATTTCGAGAATTGTGTTAAAATTTGTATCTTTCGATTGGGTTTTCTCCCGTTAGCGTATATTGATGATGCTAATCTGGATATGGTTCAATTCGGAGCATTTGGGAGCAAATTTGAGGGGCAAGCGCATCGCGTAGTAGCTTTTGGGTTGTTTTGAGGTAAGTAACGATTGTAACTCTAAACCTGAGGGTATGATACCCCGTTATTGATATTGTATTGATAAATGAGGTGGCGCACACGCTAAGTGACGAGCGTGGGGGCGTGCACCGATAGAGATTGTGACTTGGTCCGTCCCGTAGCGACTATTAAGCCACGTATTCAATTTGAAACCTTATAATATCCTGTATTTTAGAAATGTATACTTGTATTTGGGTTGTGAGCCATGATTGGGGCCTTGTGCCGACCTGTTTAGAACCTCAGAGGTACTTTTACACTATTCTTACACTATCCTGATAGAACTATTGTGAACTCAGTCGTTGTCTCCTAATTGATGTTATTTTACTGTTATCACACTGCTTTGGAAACTCTGAAAAGTGTTTTGGGTTGAGTCCCTCAGTCGAAATATTGCCCAAGTGGCTTGTGAGGGTGACTGAGTCAGGCCGAGAGCCGAGTATGTAAGGATAGCTATGGGACGGGATGCACGCCGCATCAATATATATGTTATATATTATATGTGGGTCGGGCTGCACGCCGCAGCAATATAGATTATATATATACGGATCGGGCTGCACGCTGCAACAATATATGTTATATATGGATCAGGCTGCACGCCGCAGCAATATACATATTGGATCGGGCTGCACGCCGCAACAATATACATATTGGATCGGGCTGCACCACAACAGATATAGAGCTTGGGCTGAAGGAGCCTCTCCAGGAGTCTGTATAGCCCCAGTGAGCGCAATCGACTATTATATGGATCAGGCTGCACACCGCAGCAATATATGTTATATATATATGGATCTGGATGCACGCCGCAGCAGCATAAATATATATATATAAGTATAAATGAAGTGGAGTGGGCTGCCCGCCGTAGTAGTTGTGTGTGTTCATGGTACTTACTGAATACGAGTGTTAAGTGAGAGCATGCGATACTGATAGTGGAGTCACGAGTGACTGAGTGGCTTGCCCGAGAGGCTTTATTGTGAGTGATACTGTGCCCGAGGGGATTATATTTTATGAAAATGTTGTTTTTCACTCTTCTTTACACTGAGCCTCTGATAATAAATGTTGGATAAAAGTTTTCCTACGAGATTTTTAAATGGAACCCGGAATATTTATGAAATATTCAGAATTGTAGATTTCTGACATGATTTATTCATTTCCACTATTATTCATTATATGGATTTACATGATTTAAATGGCTCGTCACTACACTCAAGTTTTTAGTTACATTGATTACTTACTGAGTTGGCGTACTCACGTTACTCCCTTCACCTCTGTGTGCAGATCCATGTACCAGACCATCCCACTAGTTGATTTCTCGACGAGCTTGGAGTTTTCGAGGATTGAGGTAGCAGCTCAGCGTCCCCAGCTCACCTCATTTCCTTCCCTCAGATTATAGTTTCTTTTGGTATTTTGTACCTCAGGCTTTTGTTGTAGCAAGTCACAGTTGTACATTATATTTTCAGTCTTAAATGCTCGTGACAGTTGAATCCAGGTTTTGGGGAAGTGTGTATTGGTTTTATGTCTTTCTGATATTTTTAAGATCTGCTAAATTTTGGAAAATTATGGGATATATTGATAATCTGAAATGTTTGTCTAGCCTAGTTCCATGATAGGCGCCATTACGGCCGGCTTAGGATTTGAAGTCGTGATAGTAACAGTTTCTTACTCGAATTTAGTTTTATTGCATTAATCTATTGTAGTTTTCCTCATTTAATTAAGGGAATTGGGTGAGAAATGTAGGGATATGAGGGAAAAGTTCCCCAATCAAATTTCTGAGTTTTGAGTGGGTTTTAGACATCAGATTTAGATGATTTTTGTACTAGTGATCTCGTGAATGAATGGGTGTTCTAAATTGGTAACTTTTACCCGATTCCAAGTCGTGGGCCCAGGGAGACGTTTTGGACATTTTTCCTATTTCCTTTCCTTAGCTTCGAATTCCTTAGTTAAAGTAGTTACTTGTAGTTATATATAAATTTTATGAAATTGATTTGAATAGATTTGGGCCATTCAGAGTTGGATACTCATGTCAAGAGCGTGGTTTCAGATAGATTTGAGCGGTTTGAGGTAAGTGGCTTGCCTAACCTTGTGTGGGGGAACTTCCCCTTAGGATTTTTGATATTGTTTGATGTGTGAGCGTCGTGTACCTGAGGTGACGAGTACGTACACCGGCTATTGTTGTAAAATACTGTTTTTCTCTAAATCATAAAATGCTTTTCCCTTAGTTGAACTGCACTACTATATTTAATTACCTTGTTTAGATTAGGAAAGCATGCCTACGTGTTTTGACTGTCTATTTGAAACTATGTGCAACATGTTTAGGGAGATACTTGTTTTCCTTGGTTGCATTTAGTCTAAGTAGTACATTTCGAAAATGTAACTGTCAAGTCATTATTGAGTTTCATATTTACTTTGGGGCTACAGACGTATTCCGGGAGATCCCCCAACACTGCATATTTATTTTAAGACTATGGATGTTTTCCGGGAGATCCCCCTATCTTGCATATTTACTTTGGGACTACGGACGTATTCTGGGAGATCCCCCAGCATTGCATATTTATTTTGGGACTACAGACGTATTCCGAGAGATTCCCCTTGTACTGCATAATTAGTTCGGGACTACGTGACGTTATCCCAGGAGATTTCCCTATTGTATTTCCTTTGTTCTAAGTCGAGGACTTCTTGAATTTTATTACTGTAGAATTCTTTAACCATTTTACTGTAGAATATATTTATATCTCTTGCTTCTTTAGTTTATTATATTTACACCAGTAGTCCCTTGACCTGACCTTGTCACTACTCGACCAAGGTTAGGCTTGGCGCTTACTAGGTACTATTGTGGTGTACTCATGCCCTTTCCTGCACATGTTTTCCGTGTGCAGATCCAGGTACGAGCTATCAGCCTCGGGTTTAGTGGGTTGTTGCTGCTTGAGAAGACTTCATGGTACTTCTGCTCGCGTCCGCAGACCTCGGAGTCCCCTTCTGTTCCCCTGTGTAAAAATTTTACCCTGTTTTATTCAGACGCTTTATATAGAGCAATATAGACCTTTAGAATCTTGTGGCTGGCGATATTCCGGGTTTTGGGAATGATGACCTTGTATATGCCGAATGGCACTATCCTTGCTTATTACATTATATTGTTTGGCTTTTACCTTTATGTTTTATTTTTGTCGTTTTCCGTAATAATAGGCTTACCTAGTCGTAGAGACTACGTGCCGTCACGACATCTTTGGGAGGGGTAAAATGGGTCGTGACAAAAATCATTATCTGGACCTAATGGAACAATCAAACCTCCAATACAGAGTCAAATACACACAAGGAAAACTTGATCAACTCTTCTAACTTAAAACTTAGAAAATGAGAACCATTATTCCAACTCAATTCCGAATCACCCAAATATCAAAATCGACGATAGACACAAGTCACAATACATCATACGAAGCTACTTATGCCATCAATCCATCGAACGGAATGCAAATGCTCAAAACGACCGGTCAGATCATTACATTCTCCCCCACTTAAATATACGTTCGTCCTCGAATGTGCCAAGAGTCGTTCCAAAGACATTGAATCAGCGTATAATCTCTCTATACACATTCTCGTGGGTGATTCCATGCCACCCCAATACATATAAGCCTGAAAACACAACCTAACCGAAGATATTTACTTTAACCTTAGTCCATAAACCTTAGAATCAAATCACCCATTCTCCTAAATCCATTACAAGACCCGATTCTCATATCTATAGATTATATAAGTATAAACACAACCCAAAAGGTAATCACATGATATACCACATAGTTAATAGACTCAAAGTAATAACTTCCGACCATAATATCTTCTCAATAGCAAACCTTGTGCTGGTAACAAACCTCATAACATATAAAACCTAGTTCAAAACCTTCGTTCACCACCAATGATAGAATAAATACATCGAAACTCATAACTACTCATCAGATCAATAAGTTATGGAGATCTAACGCTCGATAAGATCAATTACAAAATTATAAGATGACTTCCTATATTATCCTTCAAAATATACCGTAATCAAATCTAATAGCACTCATTCTAGGTCCAGTAACCTTGTCTCATAGTTTGACTTTTCCAAATAAAAATACAAACCACACTATGTGTTCGAAGCCTCTAATTGATACAAAAGAGTAATATGAGAGTGTCGGCCTGACTATATCTCAAAACATTATACACATGAAGTAAAAGACACAAGACCGATATGAAGCTGGGATCACCAAGTCTGCTGACAAGAGGGTGTACCACTATCACTTATCGATGTCGCCTGTTGTGGAACTACCTGCATCTATTAAAGATGTAATGTCTCCAGAAAAAGTTACGTTGGTGCACATGGAATAGTACTAGTATATAAAGCTAAACACCCTTTTAATGAATATAGTAACAGTACAAAATTAGAGGAACTTGAAATCAATGAGAAACCAAATAATATTAGAACACCAAGTTAAGACTGAGGTAAATCTTCAAGAAATAATTACTGTTTTAGGTTGGGAGATCTTTAGCACGGAGTCTGATCTCTACCCGATCAGCTAAGCGGTCCCACCCCAAATTATGGGGATCGACATCAAAAGAAACCACCACCACGTGCAAGGCATGGCATCTGTTCTCTACCTAATCGGCTAAGTCGTCTCACCACAATGACGTGTGGGTCGACATCGTCTTCACTATATCTCAACTCAACTCATCCCAATTCAAGTGAATAATCTCAATATAATATAATGGGAATTTCTCCCTCAAACAATCCCTATACTGGCACGTGTAGTTTCAGGCTTGGGTGTTAATGACCCAGCCTTCCTCGATGACCTAACGATTCTACCAAAAACATTTATCATAAAAAGGATCATATACTGCCGCATTTCACAATTCATACTTCCCTTCTTTCATTTCCTTTTAAGGATCGTCTTAGAACATTTAAGGATATTTGAAACATTGAGAGATATTATATCTTCAGCTCATAGACATGTAAGAATTTAAAACTCAGAGGGACAAGCATAAAAGAGGAGCATAACATTATGCAATCGTAACATGAATCAAACTATAGGAATTTGGACCAGCTAACCATAGAAGAAAATGGTAATGATGGAAATAGGAACTTGATCAAACCAAAATCGAAATTTACGAGAATTTCGAGGAACCCGATTCTACGAAAAGAGTTTACCTGACATACCTCGCTTGAGCTTATCTTATGTTACTATAACTTTTTGAAGCTTCTAATGTCTTCAATGTATTAGAGATATGACAAAATAGACACATAACTAAGAAAGGGTTCATGTGTTCAGTTAATTTAGGCATTTAATCAAGCACTAGGTGTGCATTTCGACTACAAGGTTTCTATGGTGGAATTCCTTCATCCCACAACCAATAGTTCACTCATATTAGTTCAACAATATCCCAACCACCTTATTGGTACATGCATGCACAAATAATAACTCCCACACCCAAGAATCACACTCCCCATTACCCATCTTCTGCCCAAATCCGAAAGTGAGGACTAGGGTATGGAACCTTACCTCTTAGAAGAAGACTTGCAAGCTTTCTTCGTTAAATTCCACGGCACGAGGAAGGAATTTGAAGTGAAAGATGGGGGGAGCTCCTCCTTATCTCTCTATCCCCTCCCCTCTCTCTTAAACGTTAGATTTTTGCTCCCAAATGACCCCCTTATGCCTTTTATTAGAATTGGGCCGAGTTTAAAAATACACAAAATGGACCCTCTGAACTGGTTCTACGATCGCAGATACGGCAGCAAAACCCGTATGCGATACGTAGAATGGACCGTGAAATGACGTCCAAAAACCTGGGTTGGCCTAGTCCGGTCGGAGCAGACCTGCGGTGTGCACATCACTTCTGCAGCCGCAAAGTGGAGCGCAAAACCTCCCTACGAAATTTCTCATGCTTATTCTGCGATGGAAGTACGGTCTGCAAAATAGTTATGCCGCAACGGTAAAATGACCTCCAAAATTAAGCTTCTCTTATTCAACTTGGTGGCGGTTCTGCGGCCCACATACCAGTTCTAGGGCCGCATAAGGAACCGCAGAAATGCCTTGTTCTACCAATTTCTTCCGCCAACTCCTCAATGCTTTGCACAACCTAAAAAATCCGTACACTAGCCTACCTTCGCACCCTTCAAACCTCAAGTTCTTGGTAAATACGGGTCCTTACAATAAAACATGCTTTCTAGAAAGAGAAATAATCAATACACTACTCATATATAGTATTAAAAGATTACATGCTAGAATAACGAGTCGAGGCTCCCAATTATAATATAAGGATATCAAGTAACAATTAGCATCTCAATGAATGAATCTAAGTGAGACAAGGAAATCTATGTGTACTCAAAAAGCGGTACAAGATCCATGCACCACGATACAAGATCCATGCATCACCAAAACCCGATACAAAATCCATGTGTTGATACCCAATTTTTTTTCATTTTAAAAATAATGCATGATCATCAATTAGTATTTTTCCATAATTTTCTATAATTTTAAAGGATTTTCAACTAATTTAATCCATCTTTTTATTATCTATTTAGCCGGCTGGAGGCCAAGGCTAAACTCTCTGGATCCAAACTGCCATTACATTCCTGTTTACTTTCTTTCTAACTGGTATGTGTTAACTCCTGTTATCCTATTTTGTTCTATGTGCTTATGTGGTTATTTTATTTCAACCTTAGCATGCTTCTGTATGATCTATGATTCCTGCTTACTTCTTTCTAAACTAGTATGCTTTAGTTCCTGCTATCCTGTCCTGTTCAATGTGTTTGTTTGGTTAGTAATTTCAAACTTCCGCATTTTTCTACTTAATACATGCCTATATGATCCCACTTAGTGATAATTGCTAAACTAAGTCATCTTCAGTAATATGAAACCCTGAATAGTCAGTTGTATGTTCCATGTTCTGCAAACATGTAATATGGTGTCAATTATGTCTATTAGTTCAAGTATCCTTTCTCTTTTTTGATTGCTTTAAATACTGGTACAGTATCTATGTATGAACCAATACCAGTTTCTTTGAACCATGTGCTAAATATGGACTCTGTTTGTGCTAGGTGATGTTCTTTTTGCAGTCCTGTAAATTGAATTTGTTTGCTCCTAAAAATCAAACTGTTTTTCTAAAATTATTCCCCTACCCTTTATATATTGTTTTCAAACATCTACTCTTAGTTATCTAGGTTCCTACCACCCTCAGTGTGAGCACTGCCTACGGTCCTTGAGACTCATCCAAACTCTGACACATTGGGGATGGTCTTCCAATATTTTACTACTGTTTCTCTAAGTAAGGTTCTGGTGTGAGCATTTCCCGGGGTCCCTAAGGCCCTTGGGAACTTTGACACACCAGAAGCCCAATTTTGTGTACGATGGATGGACCACATGTATACTTCAGACTTGCTTTGCTTGAAGGCCTGATTTCCAGGTTAATATTGGGCCTGCTAAAGCTCCCTATAGTGTAATGAATTTGCTATGTAGTTTATTCATTATTGGGTTGTAATAATGANGGGGGGGGGGGGGGGGGGGGGGGTTCTGTATATTTGTTTAAAAACTCGGGTAGAAATCCTGCGTATAAGTCTATTGTATTGATTATGTAAATGTTACTACTCGTTTGGAGATCCTGTCTATAGGGTTTTTCTGACTATGTGTGACTCTGCATTTTTAATTTTTTGGAATACTAGAGACCCTACCTATAGGTCTTATATTAATTCTGCATTAGAAATCCATGTTCATAGAATCTACGCATATTTTCAATCTCAACGTGCATCAGTGATCATGCGTATAGGATCTTATTTGTTTAAATTGATAAGCTTTCCTGGAAACTTGTTTAAAATTATGCCCACATTTGATTAATAGATATCATGCCTATAGGAGATATAAAAATCATTTTTCTTCAATTTAGATACCATGTCTGTAGGAAATAAACAAATCAGTTTAAACACTTACAAATCATGCCTATAGGAGTTAATTAATTCTGCAAATTAGAAAGCATGCCTATAGGATCTAAAGAGATAAAATCTGTTTTCATGAGTTAAAATCAGTAACTCGCTCAGAAACCATGTTATAGGTCTATAATTAATAATTGTAGATGACATGCCCATATGATTCTGTTCTGGTTATCACTTAGGCAAACTTGTAGGTTTAATAAGAATTTTGGGTCATAAAATTGTGATCTCTTGCTGCTTGAAATTTGCCCAGATTCAAAAATTTAATCAAATCAGTAGGCAAGCCAGTAGGTCCCAATGCTCATTTTAATAAACTGCTTTCTTACATTCTGTTTATGCACATCTAGATATCCTGCCTATAGGATCCTAAATTAATGAAATTTGCTGATTGAACTGCGTGCATTTGTTGTTACTTGTGGATGTTAACATGAGTCCTTATTTGCTCCTTACATGATAGTCCTATCTGAATTTTTTTTATCGCCTAGATTTTTCTAATTTTAAGCAACATAGGTCAGTCAAGAACTACCTTAAATAGAGGCCCTAAATACCTCCATGACCATAAGTAAGGGACGGGTAATACACGCATAAGGCACGAGTTAGAAGCTACTAGAATTCTTAAGTAACAACTGAAAGATAGTAATTGGGTAGTAAAGGAGATAATGACCTGTGCGCTAGTACTATGTGTAGCACCCAAACTTGGGGAAAGTTACCAAGTATTGCATGGAAATGATCCTATAGGCTAAAAAACTTAGGACCCCTTTTAATTCATGTTTTGAAATAATAGTTGTCTAAATTTTTTATTTTCCTTTAAGACTAATTCGCTTAATTAAGTTCGGTCGGAACCTACCGTTGTGGACCTCGAGGGGTGCCTAACACCTTCCCCTCAAGGTCATTTCGAGCCCTTACCCAATCTCTGGTGATGCAAACTAGTTTCATGAGTTAACTGCTCTGGGTGCCCTAACGTACCTTAATCCGTTAGGTGGCGAGTCTTCCAATCTCATATCTCATCCCAAAAGGAAGGGAATTGTCTCAGAAATGGCGAAACCCCGATTTTTGCGAGGGAAAAGGGGTCGCGACAGCATGGCGACTCTGTTGGGGATAACCCTTAGGCTCTTACCATCACAGACTTTCTTTTTGTGAATTAGTCTTTAAGCATGCTTTATTCTGTTAATATGTTCGCACCGTTTCCCTTTCCCACTTTATGTGAATTTAATTGCCTATTTTCAAGCATTTATAATTTCCTTTTTACTATGAAAACTGACTTGTCTCTTTTTTTTTCTTTCTTAAAATCCTTTTTCAATTATTAAATAACGCATTTATCATTTTCTAAAATGCAAATATGTGACAACATACTATTTTCTGTTGCATAAATCATGCTCAACATCATATTCCACTCGTGCGTAATCAATACCATTTCTTGATGAGTGCTTTTGCTCTTCCTATATATCATCCCTTTGAATTCGTAAAGGCTTATTTGCGGTAAAACTAGTCGATCAGCGGTGCAGTAGACGATTCCGTGCCTTTCCCCCTCGAGCTGTCCACTAGGTACCAGTCTAAACCTTTATACACTGATTAATTGTACATACATCATGGTCAAACCTAGCAAGTGTTAATATGTTGTCCACATAATAACCCTTTAAGAAAAGCCTTTTCCAAAAGTCCATCGGGGTTTCCATAATCCCAACGGACGCAACAACGATATGTGCATCAATTTGGAGAAATAAGTGCCAACATGATAATCACTGATGTATAAGTAGTCGAATCTGGAAGGGGAAAGGGTCTAACCTTTTTTTTTTTTTTGCATAAAATGAGGCACGAAGTCCCCAGGTTCGGCATGGTCCGTAACATACAACAATTGTTTCTAGATTGGTGGGAATATCTTTCATCAAGTGACAAAAAGCATGTGAAAAAGGTCCTGGGAAATTTGCTTTCTTTATTGGACATCCAACCGAATAATATGTTGATTGAAGCTGCCACAATGTTCTGGGACGGGGAAAGATCCGTGTTTCTCTTTGGGAACATAGAAATGACATCTCTCTTAGAATAAATAGGGGGATTCGCTGGACTGCCTTGGGACAGTCCTGGTTTATTGGTGCTAGAAAACCGTACCACTAGGGGGTTTCTAAAAATGATGGGTCTAGAAAAGAACGACGATTTGGAGTGCCTGAAGAAATCCTACATACCCTTTGACTATCAATATGAACGATATGGTCATAGAAAATCCTATTGTATCTACCATAATAAATTCTCTATCATTTCCTTGGGTTGTATTCACCGCAAGGTTTTTGTGTTCATCTTCTGCTTCCTGGGTATGATAGTGTTTCCGATGCAAAGGGACATAACTCATACCAGACTGGCCATGGTAACAAAAACCCTAATGGAGGGGATCAAGGGGAAAACATATACCATTGTCCCTATGATCATATCGGACATATACCGGGCCTTGCACCACTGCTAGAAGGGATTCAAACACTTTGAGGGTCGTAATCTGCTACTACAGGTTTGGTTGTTAGAGCATCTCTAGAGAGGTCAATACCGTCAAGAGTTTCCACGAAGGTCATGGAATGATCATATAACTTTACATCATCCTAATAGAATGACCTATATCCCAGATAGGTTTACTCAACCAGAGAGTGCTACATAATGGGTACAGTTTTTCGATAATTTGACTGAGGATTGGGTTCAATGGATGTTCTAATGGTTCCCTACTGATGAGTTCATCATCAGATCTAGGGACGCTCCACACTTGGTGTTGATCAGGTTAAGGGCTATACACCTCTATGTTCCTATAAGGGTCATGAGGCAAGCTGGTAGAAAATAGATTATACCACGAGTCTCCAAAATGAGTCACTACAGGGCGGATTTCCAAGATGATAACATCCCATATAAATGTGAAGCTCAACATATATGGCACTTGAAGTTTATTGTGGAAAGGGACATCATCGACCCGGATCGGTATCACGCAGGGCATGTGTACTTTTACACATCGTGGTTAGAGGACTGCATAGCGGGAATAGTCGATCCAGGGGTCAGTCGAAGAAACAGAGTCATATATGAAGTTGCCGAAGCACATGTGAAGTATAATAGACTGCGCAAAAGGATTCGTGAGTCCCAGGCTGAGCATCTCGAACAACACAAGACTGATATGGAATTAATTATTGAATGGAGGGAAATGGCTACCAGATCGAATGAAAGGCTAAAATATCTAGAGCAAGGTCTGATGGAGTTGGAAGGGAAAACGAGGAAGAGAGTCGTCGACTGCCAAAATGCTGAGGGAAGCGAAGGAGGACATCTAGCGAGGGTATACCTGCTGCCGGGCATGCGCAACCTGGGGAATCTGATTGATGGATCCAAAAGAACCAGGCGTGGAGAAGGTCCTTCTGGGACCAAGTAGATTAGGCTTATTCATTTTTACTTTTCGGATGTAATAAGGCCAACTTCCATTAGTGACTTGCCTTATTGTTGTTTTAGATTCATCTTATTTTATATTAATGAAATGAGGCAATTATTGGCACTGAAGTTCTCCAAATCAACTTGTCGCTAGGCCTACCTCGGGCACAATGAGGCTCCCAAATTAGGACGCGAATTTACATTCCCGCACTATGTGTTTAAATATTACAAATACTCTTTTTGGAACCCTTACTGACTTGGTTACCTTTTTTTTCTTTCCTTTTTGATAATTCCCATTCCCCAAAGTTGGTTTACGAATACTGTCATCATCAGCTTATCATACCAGATCCAGAGGCCTTCCACCTCCTCCTCTTCCAAGTGCATCAAAAGGCAAAGGGAAAGCTATGCTGGATAATATGAGTGGCGACAACACCGCACATGCTGAGAATGTGGAAACTTCTGATGGTCAGAGTACTCCGGCACCAACTGACTTGGTTTTGTGGCTTGAAAATAAAATACTTGAACTACAAGGTGAGCTTGAGCAGGTCCGTAACTTGGCAAACCTCTCTCTCACACTAAATGTCCCGGATATCAACCATCCAAATACCAAAAACCCAGCACCTCCTCAGAACACACCCAACCAACGCCCGCAGAATCCTCCCATACCCCACCAATATACAACCGCTCCTTAAAATCCTTTACCCCTACCTACGCCACCTCAACATCAGCATCTCCCGAACCAATATTTGCAAACCCCTTACCACACTTCTCAGAATACCCCACAGCCTATCCCCAATCCCCAAAATTCAACTAATTATCACCTTTATACCCAAACTCTTGGCATTCGCCAAAACAACCCCATATACGTGGAAACCTTTCCTCACTCCACCCAACCAATCTCCTATACACCAGAATCTGCCGAGAAGGACCTGCTCATCAAGAACATGGTTTAGGAGCTCAAGAAACTAACAAGACGAGTTCAGGGTGTTGAAGAAGGTAAAGGGATTGAAGGTCTGAATTACGAGGATTTCTGCATACAACCGGATTTGGAACTGCCATAGGGTTACAAACCTCCCAAATTCGAAATGTTTGACGGAACGGGTGACCCCAAGGTTCATTTGGGAACTTACTCTGACAAGCTCATGGTGGTTGGAAAGGACGAAAGGATTCACATGAAGCTATTTATGAGAAGCCTTACTGGAGATGCCCTGTCTTGGTACATAAGCCAGAATCCCAAGAAATGGGCTAATTGCGTGAGCATGGCGTCAGATTTCATGGACAGGTTTAGATTCAACACGGAGAATGCACCTGATGTTTTCTATATCTAGAACCTCAAGAAGAAACCAACTAAGACTTTCCGTGAGTATGCTACTAAAGTGGAGGTCAGAAGCAGCAAAGGTCTGGTTGGTATTAGATGAGGAACAAATGAACAAGTTCTTTGGCAGAGCGCAAGATCCACAATATTACGAAAGGTTAATGGTTTTCGAGAATCATAAGTTCTCTGATATCATCAAGCTCAGAGAAAGGATCGAGGAAGGTATTAAAAGTGGAATAGTGATGAACTTCGAGGCACTGCAGGCCACGAAAAAAGCATTGCAATCAGGTGGTTTATCAAAAAGAAAGAAGTGGGAACAATAATGGTTGCCCAAGGCCCGAAAACTCCATTTGTATACCAAACACCTCCGCCCACATACCAACCATCACCTCCCAGATATTCCCAACCTGCTACCTCCTACCATACCTATAATTCCCAACCATCCTATTATCAATAAGCTCCAACTCATCCAAACTACAAAAAACACAAGCCTAATTTTGACCGCAAACTACCCAGAAAGTACACCGACATTGCTGAACTCATCGACCAGTTGTACAAAAGATTGAAAGTTGTTGGTTATGTCACCCCCATTCCCGCTGTGGTAATGGAAAATTCATCTCAATGGTTCAATCGAAACAAGAACTGTGCGTACCATTATGGTATGAAGGGACACACTATTGATGAGTGTCGCACCTTGAAAGACAAGATCCAAACACTAATTGATAAAAAAGGTCATATAGGAAAAGGAAACTGCACCTAATGTCCGCAAAAATCCCCTCCAGATCATAGGGGTGAAGGGGTCAATGTGATAGAACGAATGAAGAATGGGATCCTGAATGATCAATTGGGATTATTCGAGAAGGTGATGATCCTAAGAAACCTGCAGTCACGCTCAATCCCATTGTGGTACAGGTGCAGCCACCGGTTGAAGTCGAGGTAGCCGCATCGGTTCCTTTTGAAGTAGAAGTAACCCCACCTGCAGCAACACCCGCTCCAATTAAGGTGAAGGTGGACACACCTTTCACTGTAACGATGGAATCCATACCACCCTTCAGTTCCAATGATGTACCTTGGGATTATGTGGCCAAGGCTAGAAGAAAAGGAAGGTCGAAGATTGAAGAATCTGGTGCTGCACAAGGAATGACTAGAACAAGAAGGGTTTATACACATGAACATTTGGGAGAATCCAGTAAGCGAGCTTCCAGTAAACCGTCCGTTATTGAGACTGGTCCAGATGACCTCTGGAAGAAGGTACAAGAAAGGGAGTACTCTATCGTCAATCATCTGAACAAGACTCCCGCCCAAATATCTATCCTGTCATTGCTGCACAATTCTGAGGTGCTCTGATGAAGGTATTGAATGAAGCATATGTGCCAAACAACATCACTAGCGGATAAATGGCCAATATGGTGGGGAAAGTGCTAGAGAGCCACAAGATCACTTTCTATAAGGACGAGTTTCCACCTGAAGGGTTAAGTCACAAGAGGGCACTGCACATCACAGTGCAATGCGAAGATAAGTTTATCACCTGAGTTTTTATAGATGGAGGATATAGCCTCAACATTTGCCCGTTGACAACTCTGAAGAGGTTGGGCAAGGGTTTACACGAGATACGAGCAGGGACTATGAATGTGAAAGCGTTTGATAGGTCTCAAAGGTCTACCATTGGAGAAACAAATCTCTGTCTACATATGGGTCCCACCTGGTTTGATGTTGAGTTTCATTTGCTGGACATATCCGCCTCCTACAATTTGTTGTTGGGATGATCTTAGATACATGTCGCTGGGGATGTAGCATCTACTTTGCACCAGGCCATGAAATTCGAGTGGAACCATCAAGAAGTAATCATCCATGGAGATGGGAGTAACCCTATTTACACCAATAAAACTATTCCGGTGGTTGAAAACAGAAGGAAGTTAGGTGGAAAAACTTACCACCGCATCGAGCGTGTTAATGCAATCAAAAAGGATAAGTGGTGGAGTAGCAAGATAGAGAGTATATTGGCATGGCAAGGGTAAGAACCTGGCAGGGGGCTCGGTAAAAACCTTCAGGGTATCTCCAAGCCAATATAGTTGAAACTCCACGGTACCACCTTTGGACTAGGGTATCAATACACCTGGCAGGAATACGATGATTGGTCACCACTATGGCGTGGTCCATACTACCCTCTTGAACATGCCGTATCGCGTTAAGACAGACCTTCCATCCATCAGAGGAAGAAGAAGCGTTGGCAGCACTGAGGAATCTGTTCTTGGAAGATGATGATATGGAATATTGTGTGATCGTCGAGGAGGAGAAGAAGGAAGGCCCTACCATCCAAGCAATGGAGAGGGAAGCATTCCTCAGGAACTGGACTGTCAAACCATCAAGGTCCCGACGAGTCCCGAGGTAGCAAGGTTGAATAACATTGTTTACTTTTCTAGAAAAATATCATTTCTACTTTTGCATTTTTTGCTTTAAATAATATTTTCAATGTTCGAAAAATGTTATTTGAGCTATCGAAAATCATTTTGTTTGATGCTTTAAATGGCTTGATGTTTTATTAATACTACTTTTCTTTCATATATTTATCCCTACAGCATTACTATTTCCTATCTTGATGAACCGATGACT
This sequence comes from Nicotiana knightiana, assembly GCA_005239525.1. Lineage (NCBI taxonomy): Eukaryota > Viridiplantae > Streptophyta > Magnoliopsida > Solanales > Solanaceae > Nicotiana > Nicotiana knightiana. The sequence continues at coordinate 51,632 of ML435405.1, read as the reverse complement.
ATGACATGTAATCAGACAACGCAACAAAAGGACAGTGATTCAAAAGAAATAGAAGAAGAGGATGTAATACCTGAAGAGATCGTCAGAGAAGTCGAGAATTTTGAGAACAAGCCCAAGTCCAACCTGGACGAGACTGAGATAGTCAACTTGGGAGATTTTGAAACCGTCAAGGTAACCCGTATAAGCATCCATTTGTCACCATCGGAGAAAAAGGAATACACTCGGTTCCTGAAAGAATAATGAGGATATCTTTGCATGGTCAAACGACGATATGACGGGGTTGAGCACATCCATAGTGGACCACAAGTTACCTACAAATCCAATGTGCCCGCCAGTAAGGCAGAAACTCAGGAAATTCAAGCTAGATGTGAGGCTAAAAATCAAGGAGGAAGTTACTAAGAAGACAAAAGCCAAGGTACTTACATGGTTCACAGAGTAATGACAGAAGAAGCACTCATACTCGTAGAGATGGACGGAGAAATTTGGCCACATCCAATCAACTCAGATGCAGTCAAAAGATATTATGTGTAAATCATTTCATGTTCCTCTACATGATGTAAATTGAACTACGCTCGACATGATTCCCGATTATGTGGGGATGCATAGGCAGCCATGTGGGTTCGATCACAATTCAATAAAATTTCTATTTCCCCCACAATAAAAAACTGGGGAAAAATTTTGAGGAGGACCCTCAAAATTCCGAAGCAAGTTCAGCCAACCGCAACGTATGGAGCAGCCAGGAAGGTCATCTAGTTAACTGGGGCAGAATTTTGAGGAGGACCCTCAAAATTCTACGGCAGAAGAAGTCGCAATGTCTCTGATTATGTCACAGTTACTGGTTCATCTAACTAATTTCAAAACTATATACTACTATTTCTTTTGAAAGTTATGCATGCATTCTTTTGAAAAAGAAACTTTGCTTTAGCAAACGCTACCCTAATAGCACTTGAACAGGATCTTCAGACAGAGCTGAACAAATTGAGCAAGCAAAGGCACAAACCAACCTTCCCCCACAAAACTCACAATGTTTTCTTTGGATGCAGGACTATATCATCATCACAAATACCGTTGCAACAACACAATCACTATGCACAAACACATTGTAAGCTAAGAATACTTCGGTTTTACCCTTCTCCTTGCATAGGACTAAACTCTGTCCCGAACCTTGCATGAGGCTAAGCCCTGCCTCTTCACTTGCATGAGGCTAAGCACAACCTTCTCTTTGCATGAGACTAAGCTCTGTCTCAATCTTGCATAAGGCTATGCCCTGCCTCTCCCACTTGCATAAGGCTAAGCACTGCCTTCTCTTTGCATGAGACTAATCTCTGTCTCAATCTTGCATGAGGCTATGCCTTGCCTCTCCCATTTGCATAAGGCTAAGCCTTGCCTTCCCCTTGCATGATACTAAGCCTTGTCTTGATCCTATGTGAGGCTAAGCCCTACCTCTCATTAGCATAAGGCTAAGCACTGCCTTCTATTTGCATGTGACTAAGACATGTCCCGAATCTTGCATGAGGCTAAGCCCTGCCTCTTCACTTGCATAAGGCTAAGCACTTCCTTCTATTTGCATGTGACTAAGCAGTGTCCCGGATCTTGCATGAGGCTAAGCCCTGCCTCCCTATTTGCATAAGGCTAACAATTGCCTTCTCTTTGTAAGGGACTAAGCACTGTCCTGAATATTGCATGAGGCTAAGCATTGCCTCCCTATTTGCATAAGGCTAAGCATTGCCTTCTCTTTTCATGGGACTAAGCATTGTCCCAAATCTCACATGAGGTTAAGAACTGTCTCTCTTGCATTTTTCTCTTCTCTCGGGCTAAGCTCTACCCTAAACTTCATACAACACTAAGCCTTGTCTTATCGCTTCTAGCATCATGTCTCTGCACCTCATGGGCTAAAATATATCCAACTTATCCGAAGGAGTCATAGTATGAAGGCACCATCCTCATAGCCGGAAGACATCATGCCATGGCTTAAGGATTTCTCAAACTTGCACATCATTATTCAAAGGCGTCATGGTTCGGAGGCACCATTTTCATGGCCTGCGAATCCATTACCGCACAACTCATGGCCCGGGACATCATGGTCTAAGGACGTCATCCTAAACCGTCGAAAGACAATTATCATGGTCTGAGGGGAATTTGCATCATGTCTAATTTACGTAAAGTTATACGCCTATACTTGCAGTACATCTTCTGATTTTCAGGTGACCCAGTGAGTAACTGTTATCTCAATAGGAGCGATCCCTCTCCAGTTCCTTCCTACTATTTCAAACTTGACCATAATTGTTTCACCTACTCGAAACCTTGTGCCCGTCCTTGTAATAGCTTCATCGGTTTATTGCGCCGGTGGATCCAGAACTACACACAGCCTGATTCCTGTAAAACCAGGGATATGTAGGCAGCTCGAAAACCAGGGTGCGACCTATATTTCTCAGATCTCTCCATTTGGTCAAAAATTGGCCATCATATCTTTAACCGACAACTCTTTCATCCTTCCCGGGTAAAGAGGGGCAACTGTTGATACCAAATTTTTTCCTATATTATTTTCAAAATGCATATATATTTTCAAAATAAAGCATGATCATCAATTTGTATTTTCCATAATTTTCTGTAGATTTAAAGGATTTTAAATTAATTTATTCCATCATTTTATTATCTAAATAATTACTAATTGCATCACAAATGATTTTATAATAAATTTATTGCTTAATTTTTATCATTTTATATTTATATTAAGCTTTAATTATTCTATGCATAATTATCTTTAAATCTTAAGGTTATAATTGCAATGACTTTGCAATAATAGCCCGTGTGTGCATAATTACTTTATTTTACACAAAAATGACTTTTTATGTTTTTACAATATCCAAATAATTATTTTAGATCCTTTTCATACACAAATAGCATTTTTTTTTATCATTTATTAACTATTTTTATAATTTATTTTATTAGATTAAATGGGTATTTAAAAGATAGCCCCTTTTTAATTAACTTTCGGACTCCAGCCCAATTAAACCAACCCAATAACCCATATCCATAACCCACCCCAACCCAGAGTTAATCATGTTCGTTGATCTCAGAAGATCAACGGTCCAGGATCAACCTTCCTTTTTTAATTACACTAATCCTAAATCGTACCCTTATTTCCCCCAACCCACTGCCGCTGAATCCTTTTTCTTCCCTCTCTTCTCTCTCACCCCCTTCTAACCCTATCCCTCCATCACTCATATTCCTTCTATTCGTGGGGTTCTCTTGCGATTTCAGGCCCTATCCCGCCATCACTCATATTCTCATGCTACTTGATGGATTCTCAAGAGGTTCGAACCAGAATTGGTTCAAAATCTCTCTTTACTCGACTAATCCATCTATATTCACCCTTATGTCTGTGAGTACTACCTCTTCCGAGTTTCTATGGTTTCAAATTTCTTGTTCAAACTAAATTTGATTCACTTCTCTTTATCTTCATAAACTTAGCTATTTTCCGTTTGAATCTGTTCAGATCTCCATAGATCTGAAGTATTTTTGTGTCTGTTTGGAATTTTTCCTCAATGATTTTTTGTTTTGATCTTATTGTTAACCGATTTTTATTTTACCCTAAAAGCTAGGGTTTCGATTTTTAAGGGATTTCTGCAAAAAAGTTTTAAAACATTTAAATGTTCAACTCTGGTTTTCTTCTTTACTTTTCGACTAATTTCTTTTGCTTGAGTTTAATCTCCATCCCTTTATGACTTAGGGTTTCAAGTAATTCGACTGTTTATTCCACTGTTCTTGCTCATTTACCCCAGCTCTGTAAATTAGCATGTTAATTGATTTTATTGTTTAAATTAGGGTTTGAAATTGTGTTAATAGTGATATTTCCTTATCAAATTTTTACCTATTCTTTCCTTATGTGTGATTAGTAATTGGTGCTACTTTCCTTAATTCTATTACTAGCCTGATTTTTGTGCTTTGATTATTGGGGCTGATTTATAATTGATTTCTAGACTTACTGCTTACCTTATTTAGCCCTAATCTTGTCTGCTGATTTATTCATTGAAAGATGCTCCTTAATTTAAGTAATACTTAGGTGATTCTATCCTATTAATTGATTTGTGTTAACCCTAATTGACTGATTAACAGATCTCTGCACCTTATTTGTGTGCCATTGATTTTCCTACCTTATTTGGTTTTACTCGATTGTATGCTATAAAAAGCCTTTCATTGTTCTGATTTCAAACACGCTTAAACATTTACACTCAGACACACTTACCTACACACTAGGAGACTTACACTGAGACTCTTACGCTCACACACACACTTCTACAACCTCTTCACTTTACAACTTGAAAACTCTCAAGCTTTTTATTTATCTCAAAGAAATTAATTTCTCTTTTTGTGTCGCTGTTCTGACTGCATTGTTTAGTCAGCTGGAAGCCAAGGCTAAACTCTCTGGATACAAACTGCCATTACATTCATGTTTACTTTCTTCCTAAATGGTATGTGTTAACTCTTGTTATCCTATTTTGTTCTATGTGCTTATGTGGTTATTTTATTTCAACCTTAGCATGCTTCTGTCTGATTTATGATTCTTGCTTACTTCTTTCTAAACTAGTATGCTTTAGTTCCTGCTACCTTGTCATGTTCTATGTGTTTGTTTGGTTAGTTATTTCCAACATCAGCATGTTTCAGCTTAATACATGCATATATGATCCCACTTAGTGATAATTGCTAAACTAAGTCATCGTTAGTAATATGAAACCCTAAATAGTCAGTTGTATGTTCCCTGTTCTGCAAACATGTAATATGGTGTCAATTATGTCTATTAGTTCAAGTATCCTTTCTCTTTTGTGATTGTTTTAAATACTGGTACAATATCTATGTCTGAACCAATACCAGTTATTTGAACCATGTGCTAAATATGGACTCTGCTTGTGCTAGGTGAAGTTCTGTTTGCAGTCAGGTAAATTGAATATGTATGTTCCTACAAATCATTTTTTCTTAAATTGTTTCCCTGTCCTTTATATATTGTTTTCAAACTTCTACTCTTGGTTATCTAGGTTCCTACCACTCCTAGTGTAAGAATTGCCTAGGGTCCTTGAGACTCCTTCGAACTCTGACACATTGGGGCTGGTCTTCTAATCTTTTACTATTGTTTCTCTAAGTAAGGTTCTGGTTTGAGAATTGTCCGCGGTCCCTGGGGCCCTTGGGAACTTTGACACACCAGAAGCCCAATTTTATATATCATGGATGGACCGCCTGTATACTTCAGACTTGCTTTGTTTGAAGGCCTGGTTTCCAGATTAATATTGGGCCTGCTAAGGCTCCCTATAGTGTAATGAATTTTGCTATGTAATTTTTTGATTATTGGGCTATAATAATATAATAATCTCTATAACAGATCAGGGGTNGTTATTAGTAAAAGTTGGGGGGGGGGGGGGGGGGGGTTTCTATATCTTTGTTTAAAAACTCGAGTAGAAATCCTGCCTATAGGTCTATTGTATTAATTATGTGAATGTTACTACTCATTTAGAGATCCTGCCTATAGGGTTTTTCTTACTATGTGTGACTCTGCATTTTCCATTTTTTGGCATACTAGAGATCCTGCCTATAGGTCTTGTATTAATTCTGCATTAGAAGTCCATGTTCATAGAATCTACGCATATTTTCAATCTCAACGTGCATTAATGATCATGCGTATAAGATCTTATTTGTGTAAATTGATAAGCTTTCCTGGCAACTTGTTTAAAATTATGCCCACATGTTATTAATAGATATCATGCCTATAGGAGATATAAAAATCAATTTTCTTCAATTTAGATACCATGTCTATAGGAAATAAACAAATCAGTTTCAACACTTACAAATCATGCCTATAGGAGTTAATTAATTCTGCAAATTAGAAAGCATGCCTATAGGATCTAAAGAGATAAAATCTGTTTTCATGAGTTAAAATCAGTAACTCGCTCAGAAACCATGTTATAGGTCTATAATTAACAATTGTAGATGCCATGCCCATAAGATTCTGTTATGTTTATCACTTAGGCAAACTTGTCGGGTTATTAAGAATTCTGGGTCTAAAAATTGTGATCTCTTGCTGCTTAAAATTCGCCCAGATTCAAAATTTAATCAAATCAATAGGCAAGCCAGTAGGTCCCAATGCTCGTTTTAATAAACTGCTTTCTTACATTCTGTTTATGCCCATCTAGATATCCTGCCTATAGGATCCTAAATTAATGAAATTTTCTGATTGAATTGCATGCATTTGTTGTTACTTGTGGAGGTTAACATGAGCCCTTATTTGCTCCTTACATGATAGTCCTATCTGAATTTTGTTAGTCACCTAGATTTTTCTCATTTTAAGCAGCATAGGTCAGTCTAGAACTACCTTAAATAAAGGTCTTAAACACCTCCAGGATCATATGTAAGTGACGGGTAGTGCATGCATAAGGTACGAGTTAGAAGCTACTAGAACGCTTAAGTAACAACTGAAAGATAGTAATTGGATAGTAAAGGAGATGATGACCCGTGCGCTAATACTATGTGTAGCACCCGAACTTGGGAAAAGTTACCAAGTATTGCATGGAAATGATCCTATAGGCTAATAAACGTAGGACCCCTTTTAATTCATTTTTTGAAGTAATAGTTGTCTAAATTGCTTTATTTTCATTTAAGACTAATTCACTTAATTAAGTTCGGCCGTGACTCACTGTTGTGGACCTCGAGGGGTGCCTAACACCTTTCCCTCAAGGTAATTTCGAGCCCTTACCCGATCTCTGGTGATGCAAAGTAGTTTCATGAGTTAACTGCTCTAGGTGCCATAACGCACCTTAATCTGTTAGGTGACGACTCTTCCAATCACATATCCCATCCCAAAAGTAAGGGAATTGTCTCAGAAATGTCGAAACCCCGATTTCCACGAGGGAAAAGGGGGGAGCGACACCATGTATCGACCATGCTCACTGGATGCAAAGTAATGTGGATAACCGCATGACTCCAGAGGAATAGATCCAAATCCCAGTACAAAGAGGAATAGTCTTGTATTCCATAACTGTATCTCATCCTTACGCCTTACCTTTCCTGCCGAAATTCTCAGTCCAACTCAAGTGTCCATATACCAAAAAATATATGCATATGTTCAAGGATCATAGATAAAAGATTCACAAGGACTTAATAAAAAATATACATATATGTACTTATGGAATTTTTTATCTGAGTACGAATGATTTAAATAATTCAATATATCAAGAATAAGTTCTCATGCTTTCGTAAATAACCATAAACCTAAACATGATTTGTAACATGAATAAGAGAGCAACGTAGTGATACAAGCCAAACAAATCATGAATCAAATGAGCCCATAGTCAAAACAAGGCATAAATCATCCAAATTCTTCCCCAGTCATAACGTAAACATGGTAAGTGCATATACGCTCACCACCACAAATATGCACCAGCCCAATATTTTAAACACATAGCAATCAAGTCAAATCCTAGAGGTTTCCCTCGTAACAAGATTATCCATGAGACTTACCTCCGTGAGGTAAGCTAAAAATTATTAAAGATGCAAAATCGTAAAAAATCCAACTCCAAATGGCTCGAATCTAGTCAAGTACAACCCAATAACTTCAAACAAATCCATAGGAATCAATCTCAAAATTTCGAACACCCATTCAAATACAAATCCAACTATACAAGTTTCATCTAAAATCGACTCCAAATCGGGGTTCAAATCTACATTATTCACTTTCAAAAATTTCGCCAAAAACTCCAAAATTACACTTTAAATTCCATAGTTTTAGGTATAGAAATTAATGGAAAACATGATATAAAGTCAAATCCAAGTGTAAATTGCTTACCTCCAATGAAGTAGTGAATTTTCTCTTCAAAATCATCCACTCTCGAAGTTTAGGGTTCAAAATATGATAAAGTGGGTAAAAGTTCCAAAATTTTAACTTAAATACTCTGCCCAAGTGTACACATTGCGATAGCGGGACCACTATCGTGATTGCAAAGTCCAAAATCTGCTTAGCTCCCGCTCCCTTACGTTAACGCGCAGATGAACCTTGAGTGTGGTGCTCTACCTTACTAAGCCTACACGAACACATGACCATCTGCGCGAATGTGAAGGCAATCCACCTGCCAGATCACAAGCTTCCGCGATTGCGACCCTTGCACGCGAACGCGAAGCACTAGACCTCAACTCTCCGTAAACGTGGTACTCACGCGAACGCAACGAGTAAAATCTTTCTGCTAGCCTCTCCCACTCCTCAATCCCGAGCTACCCTCCGTGATCGCGAAGAAGTACCCTGCACCAGAAAACCAGCAGTCCAAAAACAAGAAGAAATGGTCCAAAACAAGCTAAAATCACACCCGAGTCCCCGGGACCCCATCCAATCATGCCAACACGTCCTGATACCTTATCCAAATATTTTCAATGGATCAAAACATTACGAATGACATCAAAATCAATAATAGACGATCAAAATCACTCTCTTAATATCAACAACTTCCAACTTGCAATCCAACGTCCAATTCATGCATAATCAATCCAGATTTCAACAAAACTTTACGCACAAATTTTAAATGACATATCGAACCTATACCAAGTTGCTGGAGCAACAATCCGACTCTGATATCATCAAAATCAATCCCAGTCAAACCTATGAACTCTACAATCCTACAAATTACTAACCTTCGGCAAATGTAGTCAAAAGAAGCTAGGAACCGTTGAATCCAGTTTGAATATACACCGAAGTCCAAAATCACCATAAGAACCTAGTGGAACCATCAAAACACCAATCCGATGTCGTTTACACAAAAGTCAAATCTAGGTCAACTCTTACAACTCAAGCTTCAAAAATGAGACTAAGTGTCCCAATTTACTCTCAAACCTTCCTGAAGCCAAACCAACCACCCGCAAGTCACAAAATCACAAATACACATAAGGAAAGGATCAAATAGAGGTACGGGTCTTAAATATCTAACACGATCGACCGGGTCGTAACAAGTGGTTCAAAGAATATATACTTATATACTTCACCAATAAAAAGATCTCATTAGTCACATACATGTTCTCCCCCGTCAGATTCTCCTTCCAAGCCCCTACGCCCTTATGATCAGCTGCCATGTTCACAACACATGGAGTAAGATCGGAAAAGCCATTGTGAAGTCAGAGAATAAATTATTATAAAGTTCACAAGATATGACAAAAGTGAAGCCGAAGTTCAGAGAAGCTTTACATTGAGATTGCCAATATGGCTTTCTATTCATTTCAAAGCTGCACGAAATTACATATAATGATAGCTTGCTAGCGACTGAATACATAAAGTACCTGGCTTCTTTTTAGTACATAAAATGTATAGCATTATTTTCATTAAAGATATAGAATTATAGATATTAGTTCATTTATGTATCAATTTGGTACTTGTGAATCCTATTGTAATCTCTTTTTTTATGAGTGAAAAGTTATCTGTATGTGCTTCCATATGCTATACTTTAGACATCATGCCATATATAGTCAACATTTTACGAAATTAATGTAAACAAATTTGCTCAACCGAATAGTTGCGAAAGCAAATACTTACACTTATATGACCAACTGGATATCAACCAAACTTGTCGACTGAGAACTAAGATCATTCATCGTACAGATAGATAAAATATTTGATGTCAGTAACGAAATATAATAAGGAAAAAAAAAGAGTGGAGATTGAATAAATATGAAAAAGGAGACAGTTATTGTCACCGGCAACACAAAAAGACAAAGGAGATAGAACCTAATATCATAAGCATCAAGGAACTATACCTCCAAGGAAATAAGACCAAGTTACTACTATCCCATAATATATTCTTCCATCATATCACTCTTTCCAAATTCAAAAGATTCGAGCCTCAAGGGAATGAAGATATCAAAGCAAATCCAGATATACTTTTTTTAAAAATTCCTTACATACCTAAATCAAGTCGACCCAAAAGAGAATAAGCAAAGCAAATAAATAATAGTGTGGTTATAGTCATAATTAAGCACAAGACCATATTTTTATTACAACCTAATTAATAAAATTATTGGGTAAAGAGTACATGAGAATCTACGAATAATATAACCCAAATATCTAAAATAACATAACACTGTCTCGAGTAAAGGTCAATAGCCAGGAAGGAAAGAAAGTGACTCCAAAGAAACTGCGAACAAGCGTGCCGCAATACAATCAATCAAATATACCCAATAAGTATCTTAATTAACTTTTGTGAAATAGTAACGAGATTTAAGTCAAAATACTTTCCAAACATGTGCAGTTTATATAAATATATGTACATAACAGAAATAAAATAGGGAAGAAATAAGACATATAACACAGCAATCATGAAATCAGGCAAGACATGATTCAAATACTTAATAGCTCGTAGTTGATACTCAATTTTGTCCTCATATTTTATAAAATATTTTATTTTTTTAAATATTATTTTTATATTATTATCAAATTTATTACTCACACCCCCTTTTTAATTACCCAAAACCCGTAACCATAATCCCCATTTGACCATTTCCCCCGAGCGCCCATCTCTACATTCTCTCGATTTTCCTTCTCTCTTCTGTGAACCGTAGACGCCTTATCCCCCCCCCCCCCCCCCCGAAATCTCTCTGAATTTGGCTATACTATGGAATCCTACGATTTTCTTACCTTATTTACACTATCTCGCTACTACTCACACGTTCGTGAAGTTACATAGTACTTGCCTTTTTTTTTGGAAAGTACTATGTCACGATCCAAAATTCACTATAGGTCGTAATGACGCACAACGTCGCCGTTAGGCAAGCCTTATTCATTTAATGACTTTCGAAATTATAAATTTTATTAAGTACGGAAATTTACGCATTTAAAATCATGAGTGCATACATAATTAGTAATGCATTAAAATAAAAGGTGATAATAATATGCAAATCCATAAGCATCAACTAGAATATCCCAAAATCCAGTACCACAAGTACATCAGCATTTACTAAGGAGTACAATAATAATACAACATCTATTTGGAATGTAAATAAGATAGGATAAAGTAATAGTATGATGGAGACCATGTGCGCTGCGATACGTAGCCTGGAATACAACTCACCATAAAATCTCCTCAGTAGTTGCCTCGTGCCAAGATGACCACCAAATGAAACTGTTTGCACGTTTAGTACAAAAGTGCAGCATGAGTACATAAATCAACGTGTACCCAGTAAGTATCTAGCCTAACCCCGGAGAAGTAGTGACGAGGGATCGACATCGACACTCACTAGAGGTCAAATAAAATAGTGTGATAAATCATAAATAGATATGAAGCACAACGATAGTAGTGAGGTAAAAACTATGACTAACATAATCTTTCAAAATTTCTTTTAACGATATATAAATTTCTCAATCTTGTATCGTAGCTTTACAACGCAAAAAATATCAAGTGAAAATATCAATGGATAAGGAATACCATATAAAGTGCCAGGCATTAGCGGAAGGATAATCTCGTGAACAGTCGGAATACTAGCGATATAACGCACGATTATGTCAAGGTCGTACGACTCAAAAACGCATAATGTGTACACTGCCGAGGGTCGACCGGCATGAACCATATAACCTTTACCGTTTCTCAAATAAATGGCCAACAACTCAACATGATAAAGCTCGGCCTACTATATGTGTATTTACAGATCAATTTCTATAATTTAAGCTACCAAATGGATTTCAAATAATTCAAATATTACATAATAAAATCCTGAGTCTACCCCGACATAAACATGCTTTAGCTATGTATGGACTCTGTTCACCTTGTGTGTATGTAGCACCCGCAACTAGTGGTACATAACAACTACATCATCTAGATTTCCCCTTCACAAGGTTAGACAGGAGACTTACCTCGCTCTGAAGTTCCATAACCGGCTCCAATGCCTCTCTAACTCTTCAATTTAAAGCCAAATGATCTGAAACTAGTCAAACAATGTGTAAATACATCAAAATATACTCCAGTGCATATAATTTAACAATTTATAATAATTCCTAATTTCGCTCGAAAAGTCAACAAAGTCAACCCTCGGACCCACGTGCCCGAATTCCGAAAATTCTTAAAGATAATCATTACCAATAACGCCATAAATTCAAATATATAGTTTATTCCTAATTCGAAGTCCAATTTCGTGGTATAAATCCAATAATACAAAATTCTTGGGTTTCTTCAATAGCTCAACAATTTTCTACAAAATTTCATGAATTTGCAACGGTGGAGAAGGTGTTAGGCACTCCTCGAGGTCCACAATGGTGGGTCCTGACCGAACTCGAATTATATGAATTATTCTAAGCAACATAGAAGAGACAAAATTGGGCAAATAAATAAAATGATTGACTTTAAAACAAAAGTTGGGGTCCTAAGTTTTTTAGCCTAAAGGATCACCTCGTGCAACATAAATAATACTTCATAACTCCCTCGAGGTGGGGTGTTACTCATATTATTTGCGGGCACAGACTATCTCCTACTACTCGATTCTAAATTGTACCCAATGTGTGCACTACCCGTCCCATGCCTATGGTCCAGGAGGCATTTAGACCTCTATCTCGGGTGGTTCTATATTTAACTCAAGGTGCTCAAAAATGAGAAAACTAGGCGACATACAAAACAGTTTGGACTTTCATGTATAGGCAAATAAGGGCTCAAGTTGGCCTTCACACTTAGGCGACAAATGCACGCAAACTAATTAACATTGACAGTTGAAGATTTTAATAAGTTAGGGTTGTAGAACCCTATAGGCAGGATCTCTATGTGATTTTGGATTTTAATAAGCATGCAGTTTAATATGTAAAAGCCTTTTCTGTTAATACGATTTCTAAAAGCCTACATAGTTGCCTACTGATTATAAGCATAAGAGATTACACCTGTAGGCATGATGTCTAGGTGATTCATGCAGTAACTAACAATGGTAATCACAGGAATATGTTCAGAATTACTTAATCGAGTCCTATAAGCATGGTTTCTAATAATGATAATTCGCACATTGTTGAAAACTCTTAAAAGAAATGAGCAGGTCAACAATTAAGACTGATTTAGACCCTACATGCATGATTTCTATAGTTATAATTAAAACCGATTTTTAGATTATATAGGCATGATTTCTATAATTAAAACTGCTTTTAGATCCTATAGGCATGGTATCTAAGTTATAAGTTAGGCAGTGTGTAAACAGAATCCTATGCGCACCATGAAATGTTAATCATTCAATATCATATAGGCATGGTTTCTAACATGTAAACGCAGAACACATTTTAACCAAATAAAGAAGCTATAGGCAGGATTGCTGACACATAATAATTGAACATGTTTGAGCATAATAACACATTTAAGCAAAATAGGATACCTATAGGCAGGATTTCTAACACATAATATTTAAACATGTTTGACACATTTTTGAGCAAAAATAGAATACCCATAGGCTAGATTTCTACCCATTTCAATGCAAGTGTAAGATAACACCCATTTCCGAATTTTACTAATACCCCAAAATGTTATTACAAGAATTATTACAGAAATAAATAACTATAGAGAGCCGACAGTAGGCCCAAAGATACACCCGGCCAGGCCAGTCCTTCATTCCCATAGTTTATAATAGCCCAAAATTACATCTTCATTGACATAAGGAAGCCAGAAATCAATTGATTCACCTAGTAGGTATAAAAGACATTTGGACATATAGAACCAAGAACCCAGTGTGTCAGAGTTCCCAAGGGCTTCAAGAAACCAGGGCAGTGCTCACATTAGGGAGGTTAACAGATATAATTTCAGAGAAGAGACTAGGGACCAAGTCATAGTGTGTCAGAGTTCACAAGGGCCTGAAATGAACCCTGAACAGTGCTCACACTAGGGAGGTCAAAGGATAAAAACTAAGTAACCTTGGCTTTCAGCCGGCTAAGAATAAGAACTCAAAGGGACCAGACAATAAATGAATAGAATGAGGTTAAGGGACACCACTGAAGGACAGAATCAAGTTGAGCACATAAAAACAAGTAATAGACGTACTTAGATTTTAGACAGACTTAACCAAGTTTCAGAAAATGAGTTCAATCACATAATGCATATATGAACAAGACAAGTTGCAAGACATATTTATAGTAAGAAAAAGAGAGTTCAGACTATGCTAAGTGCAGAAGGCTAGTGTCACAACAAAGGATCATATCAATTAGCAACAGGACCTAACATGTTGAGAGCTAATTAGGGCAATTACTGGGAAGTCAAAACAGGATCAAAACAGGTTACATCACAACAAATTCAGAAACAGACTTGTTACATACTTGATGAATACATTCATGCTTAATCAACTAATCTATAAAAGGAGATAGGAGACCATGTTCAAATAACAGGGCTGACAACAAACTTAAACTTTCAAGAGATGACTATCAGTAATACATAGGCTAGGCAGAATTAAAGAAAATAAATTAATCAACTTAAAGCATGTCTCAAACTACAAACGTAATGGCATTTAGATTTGAAGTAACACATTGAACAAAATCTTCAGAAATGAAAAACGCATGTTATGATAGGTAAATTAGAATGAAATGACAGAGGCTTGGTAACTCACCAATTAAATGAAACAAGAAAGAATTGAAGCCCAAAGTGTTATGAATATCATCAAAAGAACAAGAATTCAGAATTTCTGGCCTTGGCTTTCAGCTGGCCAGGAACCAAAGTGTAGAACAAGATTATTAAAGAGCAAAGAGCACACAATTTTAGCTTTTTTGTAGTTTTCTTAATGCTTTGAGAGTTTTTCCAAAGGGGAATGGGGAGGGGTTTATATAGTGTAAGAATCGAATACACATAAACATGGAAAATCCCCTCAAACACTAGAAAGGAAAGCACTTTACATTAGTAAGGAAAGGAGAAGATTTCGAAACCCTAATTTTAGATAAAGTACACAAATCGGCAGAAATCTAAAATAAATAAGAGGTAAAAATCACACGCTGCATAGAATAAGATGAACATAGATAGGAATACTATTAAAATCAAAGGATCGAACCAGATTTGGTTCAATTTACAAGATCTGAAACCCTAATTTTAGGGTAAGTAAAAAATCGGCAGAGAAGAACAAATTTACACATAATAGGATGCATATAGACGAGATAACATTTAAAATCATAGAATCAAACCATATTTGGTTAGATCTAAAAGAGATCTGAAACCCTAATTTTTAGGGTAAGTAAGAATCACAAAGATACACAGAGATTCATAGAGATCCATACCATAAAAGAACAAGAACGAACATAGACGGAAAAGGTCAAGGAACTAAACCAATTTTTGTTTGAAGTTGAACATATCCGCTTGCCATGTTTAGGCAAGTGGTATATAGAAGGTTCCAGTACCAGGGGGAAGTAGAATATGGAAAGTAAAAAATAGGTAATCCCATGTCCGGTGGGATTAGGACAAAAAATTGGGGGGATACGGCTAGGGTTTGGGATGAGAGGAGAGAGGTTTGAGAGCATTTGAAGGTGGCGGGTGAAGGGGAATGGTTAGGGTTAGGGTAGGGTTTGGTTAATTAAAAGGGTAGGAGTAATATGGGTAGATCAACAACCACGATTAGTTGGGGGTTCTTGGTCGAGTTAGTTAATTGGTTGTGATGAAGGGGTTATTTGGTTTGGGCTCAGGTATTATTGGGCTAGGGCTGGGGTAGTTTAGGTCCGAAATTAGGATGAACTTAGGGCCAGATTTTAAGTACCCAATTTTTAACAAATAAATAATTTATAAAAGTAATAAATAAATAAAAAAAATATCATTTGGCATGAAATGATTAGAAATAATTAATTAATATTATAAAAATATAAAAAGTCATTTTCTTCATAAATAATGTAATTATATATGTATATGGGCTATTATTGCAAACATATGCAATTAGCCTTAAAATGCAAATTTAATTATGAGAAATGCACTAAAAATGTTTAAAAACCTCACATTGGTACAAATGATTAGTTTAGATGATTAAATCATCATAAAACTAATTTGGAGGGTAATTATTGGATATTATACAATAAAATGCAGAAACAAATAGATATAAATCCTTTTAATAATTATGGAATATTATGAAAAATAATTGTATGTGTTTATAAATCAAATGATGATGCATATGCACTATTTTGAAAGTAAATATATATTTGAAAATATGAGGAGAAAATTGGGTATCAACAGCTGCCCCTCTTTACTCAGGCAGGATGAAAGAGTTGTCGGGTAAAGAAATGATGACCGCTTTTGACCGAATGGGGTGATTTTTGAAAATATAGGCCAACCCTGGTTTCTGAGTTGCCTACATATACCTGGTTACAGGAATCATGCCATGTGTAGTTCTGGATCCATCGGTGGAATAAACAGATGGAGTTGCTGTAGGAAAGGACAAGCTTTTCTGGACAGAATGATATCAGGATTGTAAGTGGATGTATCTGGGAATGGTTATGGATATTTGAACGTTTATCAGATGGGTAACGGATGGTGGTTGGGTTACGTTTGAAATAATTGCAGGATATGAACGTTGAACGAAAATCGGAGCGAAGATTGCTCTCGTTAGGAGAATGGTTACTTCTTGGCTCACCTGCAAAACTTAAAACAAGATGCATGAAAATATATATGGATTATTGTGAGAATTTGGACATTATGCAAATTCCCTTTGGACCATGAGAGTTGTCTCTGGACGCTGGGGATGGTGTCCTTAGACCATGATGTCCTCGGCCATGGATCGTGAGATAGGGGATTCGCAGGACATGAAATGATGTTCTCGGTCCATGAGGATGATACCTCTGAACCATGACGCCTTTGAATAATGATGTTCAATATTGAGAGATCCTCAGGCCATGGCATGGTGTCTTCCGGCTCTGAGGATGATGCCTTCGGACTATGACGCCTTTGGACAAAATGGCGATGTTTCAGCCCATAAGATGAAAAGACATGATGCTTGAAATGAAACAAGACAGAGATTAGTCTTGTGTAATATCGGGGGCAGAGCTTAGCCCTGAAGTGGAGAATAATGTAATGTTTCAAGTAACATAGCATTTGTGGTTATGAAAAGAGAGACAATGCTTAGTCTCATGCAAGAGTGGAGACAATGCTTAAACTCGTGCAAGGGGAAGGCAAAGCTTAGCCTTATGCAAGATGGAGACAATGTAGGGGACGACAGAGCATAGCCTTATGCAATTAAGGAGGCAGGGCTTAGCCTCATGCAAGATGTGGAGACAATGCTTAGTCTCATGCAAGGGGAAGGCAAAGCTTAGCCTTATGCAATTAAGGAGGCAAGGCTTAGCCTCATGCAAGATGTGGAAACAATGCTTAGTCTCATTCAAGGGGAAGGCATAGCTTAGCCTTGTGCATTTAAGGAGGCAGGGCTTATCCTCATGCAAGATGTGGAGTCATCGTTTAGTCTCATGTAAGGGGAAGGCAGAGCTTATCCTTATGCAATTAAGGAGGCATGGGTTAGCCTCATGCAAGATGGGGACAATTCTTAGTCTCTTTCAAGGGGAAGGCAGAGCTTAGCCTTATGCAATTAAGGAGGCACATCTTAGCCTCATGCAAGATGTGGAGACAATGTTTGATCTCATGCAAGGGGAAGGCAAAGCTTAGCCTTATGCAAGATGGAGACAGAGCTTAGTCTTATTCAAGATGGAGACAGAGCTTAGTCTTATTCAATGAACAGATAATAAGTAGGAGCAGAGTATTTCTTAGCTGAGGATATGTTTGCGCTTGGCAGCTTTGTCGTTATTTGAGGATGGTGATTATAAGGTGTGCACATATTTGTGGATGTTCCTTGTTCCTGCATCCAAAGGAAAATCATGAGTTTTACGGGGGAGGCTGGTTCGTGCCTCTGCCTGCTTGCTTTGCTTTGCTCCGCATTGGAATCCTGCTTGAGTTACCGTGGGTAGCATCCGACTATTTCATAAAATAAAGTTTTTGAAAAATATGCGTGCATAGTTATTTAAAACACAGTAATATGCAATATAAAATAAATTAGATGAACCAATAACTGCGACACTTTTAGAGACATTGCGACTTCCTTGTAATAGAATTTTGAGGGTCCTCCTAAAAATTTTGCCCAAGTTATTTAGACGACTTTTTGACTTTTCTGCATACGATGACGTCGGCTGGAGTTGATCCAAAATTTTGAGGGTCCTCCAAATTCTGCCCAGTTTCTGATTGTGGGGAAATGAAATATTTATTGAATTGTGACTAAACCCACAGGGCTGCCTACATATCCCCTCTTATGGGAATCAGGTCAGGCGTAGTTCAGTTACATTAGATTTAATAAATGTAAACAACTTAAACATAATATCTTTTGACTGCGTCTGAATTGATAGGCTTTGGCCAAATCTCTCCGTCCATATCTGCAAGTATGAGTGCTCATCATGTTAGTACTTTGTGAACCATGTAGGGTCCTTGCTAGTTGGGCGAAAATTTTCCTCTGGCTTCATCCTGATGTGGAAAGATCCGTTTCAGCACCAGCTGCCCCGATGCGAACTGTCTAGATTTGACCCTCTTGTTGAAAGCTCTGGACATTCTGTTATGATAAAGTTGACCATGACATACTGAATTCATTCTTTTCCCATCAATGACAGATAATTGTTCATAGCCGCTCCTTATCCATTCTGCATCACTGAGTTCAGCTTCTCATATAATTCTCAAGGAAGGAATTTCTACCTTGGCGAGAATTACAGCTTCACGTAGACCAGCAAATAAGGAGTTTCCTCGGTTGATGTGCGGACTGTGGTACGGTACCCTAATAAGGAAAATGGTAATTTCTCGTGCCATTGCTTGTGGTTTTCAACCATCTTCCTCAATATCTTTTTGATGTTCTTGTTGTCGGCCTCCACAACTCCATTCATTTGGGGCCGGTATGCCGTGGAATTCTTATGCTTGATTTTGAAGGTTTCAAACATAGCTTTCATTAAGTCACTGTTGAGATTTGCAGTGTTGTCGGTGATGATGCCGGCACCCCGAATCGGCAAACAATACGATGAAAAATCTACGACGACTTTCTTGTTTTTTGGGTAGTGGAAAATCCTGGATAGACTTGACCTTTGATGGGTCTAGCTCAATCCCTCGGCGACTGACGATGAATCCTAACAATTTTCCAGCGGGGACCCCGAAGGCACATTTTGCGGGATTCAATATCCAATTGTACCTCCGAATGAGGTCAAAGAATTTCCTCAAGTCTGCTATGTGATATGTGCCCTTCTTGGATTTGATAATGACGTCATCCACATATACCTCTCTCTCCTTGTGTATCATATCATGGAAAATAGTTGTCATGGCCCTCATATAAGTGGCCCCAGCATTATTCAAACCAAACAACATCATTTTGTAGTAGTACACTCCCTACAGTGTAATAAAATCTATTTTTCGGCATCTTCTTCATCCATCCATATTTGGTGATATCCCACGAAGAAATCCACAAAGGATTGGAGTTCATGCTTGGTGCAGTTGTCGATCAGTATATGTATGTTTGGTAGTGGAAAATCATCTTTGGGACTTGCTTTGTTTAGGTCCCGATAGTCGACACACACCCTGACTTTCCCATCCTTTTTCGGAACCGGCACAATGTTGGCCAACCAGGTCGGATATTCAACCATTCTGAGAAACTTAGCTTTGATCTTCTTGGTAACTTCTTCTTTGATTTTCAAACTCATATCCGGCTTGAATTTTCTGAGCTTCTGCTTTACTTGCGGACACATTGGATCGGTAGACAGTTTATGAGCCACTATTGATGTACTCAAACCAGTCATATAATCATAGGACCATGTGAAAATGTCTTCATATTCTTTCATGAAACATGTGTATTCTTCTTTCTCTGATGGTGACAGGAGAATGCTTATACGAGTTTCTTTGACTGTTTCGGAAATTCCCAAGTTGACTATCTCAGTTTCGTCCAGGTTGGACTTAGGCTTGTTCTCAAAATTCTCAACTTCTCTGACAATTTCCTCAGGTATTACATCTTCTTCTTCTATCTCTTCTGAGTCACTATCCTTGTGTTGTGTTGTCTTATTACATGTCACAGTCGTTCGTTCATCAAGATAAGAAATAGTAATGTTTTGGAGAGAAAAATATAGAGAATAGTAATAAATAATAATAAAATAACAAGCCATTGATAAGTATAAAAGTGTCAAACAAAAGTGATTTTAATGATGCAAACAAAGGTTTCAAAAACAAAATACTGAAAATGTTTTAAAAATTCTCAAAAGGATTGTTTTCAAAAATAAATGACACTAGTAGCCAGGCTATCCCGGGACTCGGCGGGCCCTTGATGGTGTGCATGTCCAGTTCCTGAGAACGGCTCCCTTCTCCACTGTCTGGATGACGAGGCCTTCCTCCTCCTCCTCCTCCTCCTCCTCAACTATTACACTGCAATCCATGTCTTCATCTTTTAAGAATAGATTCCTCAAACCAGCTAACACTTCATCTTCTTCAGATCCCCACATCATATCAACCTGATGGAAGGATTGGCTCAAATGTGGTATTGGTTGCTCGAGAGAGTAATAAGGACCGCACCATGGTGGCGACCAGTTTTGATACTCATGCCAAGTATACTTATATCCTAGTCCAAAGGTTGAGCCGTGACGCTTTAATTGTATTGGTTTGGCAATACCCTGGAGATTCTTTCCAACCCTTTTACCAGGTTCATATCATGCCCATGCTAATATGTTCTCTATTTTGCTACACCACCACTTGTCCTTCTCAATTGCATTAACATGCTCAATGCGATGGTAAGTCTCTCCACCCAACTTCCTTCTATTTTCCACGACTAGAACAGTCTAATTGGTGTAAATGGGGTTACTCCCGTTTCCATGAATGATCACCTCCTGATGGTTACATTCTAACTTCACAGCCTGATGCAGAGTAGATTCTATATCACCAGCAGTGTGTATACAAGGTCATCCCAATAGTAAATTGTATAAGGCGAATATGTCGAGTACTTGGAATTAAACATCAAACCAAGTTGGACCCATTTGTAAGCAGAGATTGGTTTCCCTGATCGTGACCCTTTGAGACTTATCGAATTCCTTTATGTTCATACTTCCTGCTCGTATCTGCTGTAAACCTTTGCCTAATCTCTTCAAAGTGGTCAATGGATAGATGTTGAGACTTGAACCTCCATCTACCAAAACCCTGGTAATGAATTTGTCTTCACACTGCACTGTGATATGTAGCGCCCTGTTGTGACTTAACCCTTTCGGCGGTAGTTCGTCTTCATGGAAGGTGATCTTATGGCTTTCCAATACTTGTCCTACCATGTAAGTTGTTTCCCTACTGGTAATGTTGTTGGGCACATAAGCCTCATTCAATACCTTTATCAGTGTGTTCCTATGTGCCTCAGAATTCTGCAGTAATGATAGAATGGATATCCGAGCATGGGTTTTGTTCAGATGGTCAAATACAGAGTACTCTCTTGCTTGCACCTTTCTCCAAAGGTCATCCGGGCCGGTTTTAATGATAGGCTGTTTGGAAGAGGCTTCTTTACTTGTTCCCTCTAGGTGCTCAGGCGTGTAAACCCTACATGTTCTGATCATTCCCTGTGTTGCACCAGTTTCTTCCATTTTCCCTTTTCCTTTCCTTCTTGCTTCTGCAGTGTAGTCCCTGGGTACGTCATTGGAATTAAAGGATGGTGCGGGCGCTACCGTCACAGTGAATGGTGTGGTCACTTCTACTTCAAATGGAGCAGGCGCAACTGAAGGTGTTGTTACTTCAACTTCAAATGGAGTTGGTGCGGCTACCTCAAATTCTGGCTTCATCTGTACCACAATAGGAGCGAGAGTAACTGTAGGTTTCTTAGGATTATCTCCTTATCGAATGAGCCCAATTGACCCTTTCGGGTCCCATTCTTCATCAGTTTTTATCATATTTACCCCCTCGCCTTTGTGATCCGGGATGGTATTGTTGTGGACATTAGGTACAGCCTCTTTTTCTTGTATAACCTTGGTATCAATTAGCTTATGGATCTCATCCTTCAGAGTGCGACATTCATCAATAGTGTGACCCTTCATGCCCGAATGGTAGGCACATGTCTTGTTTGGATTGACCCATTGAGAGGAATTTTCCATGGCGACAACGGGAATGGGAGTGACATAACCGGCATGCTTCAGTCTCATACAATTGATTGATGGGTTCAGAAATAGGGGTATATTGTCTAGGTGGTCTGCGATCGAAATTTGGTCTGGGTTTTGATAGTTTTAGCGGGCCGGCGGTGAGTGGTAATATGTTGGCTGGGTATTATAAGTATGGTAAGTGGTGGCGGGTTGTGGATATCTGGGAGGTGAGGGCTGATATGTGGGTGGAGGTGTTTGATATGTGATAGGAGATTTGGACCTGGGCTACCATCACGGCCGCTACTTTCTTCTTCTTGGATATGCCTCCTCACTGCAAGGCCTTGTTAGTAGCTTGTAATGCCTCGAAATTGGTTACCATCCCACCTTTAATTCCTTATTCTATTCTTTCTCCCAATTTGATGATATCGGAGAATTTATGATTTTCAAAACCATTAACCTCTCGTAATATTGCGGATCCTGGGCCCGGACAAAGAATTTGTTCATTCGCTCTTCTTCTAATACAGGCCTTACTTCCGTAGGTTCTGATCTCCACCGAGTAGAATACTCACGTAAAGTCTCTCTTGGCTTCTTCTTGAGATTCTGGATATAGAAGACATCTGGTGCATTCTCTGTGTTGAATCTGAACCGATCCATGTAATTTGACGCCATACTTACCCAGTTGACCCACTTCTTTGGATTTTGGATGATATACCAGAATATGCCGTCTCCGGTGAGGCTCCTCATGAATAACTTCATGCGGATTCTTTCATCTTTACCAACCCCTACGAGCTTGTCGCAGTATGTCCTCATATGCACCTTTGGGTCACCTGTTTCGTCAAACATTTCGAACTTGGGAGGTTTGTAACCCTCTGGCAGTTCTACATCTGACTGAATACACAAATCTTCATAGTTCAAGCTCTCAATGCCTTTACCCCCTTTGACACCTTGGACTCGACTTGTAAGCTTCTTAACTTCCTATGCCATATTCTTAATGAGCAGGTACTTCTTGGTGAATTCTGGTGTGTATGGGGTTTGTTGTGAAGGGTGAGGTAGAGTTTCTATGTATATGGGGTTGTTTTGGTGGATTCCGGGGATTTGGGTGTAGTGGTAATCATTGGTTGAGTTCTGGGATCAGGGGTAGGTTATGGTGTGTTTTGAGGAGTATGGTAGGTGGTAGTTTGTGGGTACTGGGTTGGATGATGTCGGTGCTGAGGAGGAGTTGGTACTGGTGGAGGATTACGATTTTGGGGAGGCGTGCATATTGATAAGGTGCGGGAGGATTTTGCAGTTGCTGGTTTTGTGGCATTTTGAGGAAGTGCTGGGTTTTGGGCGTTTTGTTGGTTAATGTATGGGACGTTCAAGGTGAGAGAAAGGTTTGCCAAATTACGGACCTGCTCAAGTTCCCCTTGTAACTCCAGTATATTTTTCCCAATCGTAGAACCAAATCATTATGTGCCGGAATACTCCGACCATCTGAAGTCTCAACATACTCTGCATGTGCAGCGTTGTCTTTCCTGATCCCACTAATATCGTCCATCTTAGCTTTTCCTTTTTTCTTAGGATCACTTGGAGGAGGAGGTGGTGGAGGACCTCTAGATCGGGTATGATATGTCGATGATGCCAGTATGCACGAACCAACCTTAGGAGATGGGAATAATCAAAACAAAAAAAAGCAAAAAATTAAACCAGTGAGTAGGGAGTTTTGAAAGGGTATTTGCAGTATTTAAACATGTATTGCAGAATTATAAATTCGCGTCCTAATTTGGGGGACCTCATTGTGCCCTAGGTAGGCCTAGCGACATATAGATTTGGAGAAACTCAACGCCGATAATTGCGTCATTTCATTAATTTGATAAATAAACCAAATCTCTACTAAAACGACAATAACTATAAAGAGTTACTAGTGGCATTGGCCTTATTACAATTGAATTTTAAAATGAATCTAGAAAACAAGTAAATATCAATTCTAATCAACTCGGTCCTACAGGGATATTCTCCAAGCTTGTCCTCTTAGCCCCATCGATCAGATTCCCCAAGTCGTGCTGTCCAACAACAGATACACCCTTGCTAGATGTCATCATTCATTGCCCTCTGCATTCTGACAATCCACAACCCTCTTCCTCATCTTCCTCTCAAGCTCCATCAAACCCTGCTCTAAATACTCCAACCTCTCTTTTGATTTGGTAGCGATTCCTCTCCATTCATTGATTGCTTCCATGTCCACTTTATGTTGTTCCAAATGTCTGACCTCAGATTCAAAAATCTTTTTGCGTAACTGATGCGAGGCTAGAATTCATGGTTTAGTATGTTATATGCCTTACATTTTATGTGCGTTAATGATAAAAACACACTTTTTATGTTCTTAGTGGAGTTTATTTCATGTGTAGGTGAAGTGGAGATGGAAATGGAGCTAAAGGGATGCAAATACGTCGAAAATACGCTTAAGGGTCGAAGAGGAAACAACCGGGCGATAGCCGGGCGTTTGGCCCCTAAAGCCAGGCAGCCCCTGGCGTTAGGGGGACCTTAGATCCCTAATGCCATGCCTGCCCTGGCCTTAAGGGGGCGTTTGAGCCAAAACTCCCGGGGTCCCAGGTTCAATCAATTCCGAGTTTTGACGAGTTTAAGTGTTTCCCGGTTGGAATAGAAGTCTCTTATACGTTTAGGGTTTTTCCTAAACATATAAATAGACCCCTAAAACACAACTTGAAGGGATTCGGAAGGCATACGAATAATTCGAAGAGAGAAAACCATTGAAGTGACAAAACATTGATTTTTACATCTTTTATTCATTACTTTGTAGTTCAATTATGCAATTTCTTTTGGGTTTGATTCTTATGAACATGAGTAGCTAAATTCTTTAATCTAGGGTTTTGGTAGAACCCGTTGGGGATTAATTTTGTTGTGATATTAATATAGTTTGGTTGAGTAATCTCTATTTGCTCAACTAAGTTCTTGTTGTAGTTGATTGAAAGGGCCCGCAATTAGCTGTTCCTATTTATTATGTATCTACTTGAGAGAGAGTGCATATTTAGGTAGTTGTTTGAACAACATCACTCCCGGAGTATAGACGAAAGTCATAACCGAGGGTTTAGAGGTTGGATTAGAGATAACGATACCTCGGGTGCAATCTAAAGTGAACTGTATTGCAATCTAGCTAGCGTAACTTGAGAGAATGCATCTATTAAATTATCATAGTTACTCGAGAGAGATTTATGGTAGATAGAGTGTTCATGATTGATAGAGCCGACTAATTAAACTATAAGAAATATCCGAGAAAGAATTCACCAACGGGGGAAACCAAAACTTAGACCTTTATTATCATTGTTTACATCACATTGTTAGTTGATTGCTAGTTTATTATTTTTTCAGTAGAATTAGTAAAATATTACCAATTGATATTAAAAAGTCTTGAGAGAATTGATTCAGTAAAAGTTTTGTATTCTGACGGCTTAATTGATACGTAAATTCCCTGTGGGATCGACTCTAGGCGTAATACCCCGGATTATATCTGCAACGCCCGCTTAGTCTTTTATAAGACATAGTTGAGCATGATCAAATTTTGGCGCCGTTGTCGGGGAATTAACGGTATTATCAATTGAGTTAGAAGAAATACAAAATTCTGAAATATAGTCAGTTTTCCTTAAATTTTTGTTTTTACATTGAAAATTTAACGTTTGCTAACGTGTTGCAGGTGCATGCCTAGAAACTCATCAAGGACTGGTGAAGTAGTTGAACCCTTATCAGACCCTGAGAAAGTTTTCAAGGCCATAAACCGGACCAACCGGAAAAGCAAACATCAACCACAAATTGAACAAATTGAAACAGACATGGAAGATGCACACAACCGGAACAATCATGGGGATGACGTGGTAGACCCAGTCGCTCACATAGGGGCAGAGGCTCCCCTATATGACTGGGCACAACCTACAACTGAGAATTTTTCCACAGCGATACTGGTTCCGCAGATACAAGCCGAGTCCTTTCAGATAACAAATAATATGTTGCACTTATTACAGAACAAAGGGCTATTCTCAGGGTCATACATTGAAGACCCCCAACAGCATTTGCAAAACTTCCTGTCAATTTGCAAAACACAGAGGCAGCCAAACGTCACCCAAGAGGCAATAAAACTATTTTTCTTTCCATTCTCAGTGACTGGAGCTGCCCAGACTTGGCTAAACTCACTCCCATCAATTCCATTACCACATGGGAGGAGCTAGTTAAACAGTTCGTGAACAAGTTTCATCCACCCAACAAGACTGCTCAACAAATTGATGAAATCTTGAGCTTCAGACATAAACTAGTTGAAACATTGCAAGAGACATGGGAACGATTTAAGGGGATGCTGGTTATCTGTCCACATCATGGTATTCCAGAGCAAATGTTGGGGCAGCATTTTTATATGGGTTTGGCTGATACTGTTAAAGCAAATGTTGATGCTTCGGCTGGTGGAGCATTCTTGAGCAAAACGTGGAGAGAAAGTCAAATCTTACTTGATAAAATGGCACAGAATTCAGGATGGACAACAAGGAATGCACCCATTACTCCTGTAGTTCACTCAGTGCCATTCGATCCATCCAATACTATTGTAGAGAACGTGACCACCTTGATAACACAGATGAACATACTAACTAAGAAGGTGGAAGAATCAGGACAAAAGCAGCAGGTACACATCGTAGACACAACCAATGGGGGCTTATGTACATTTTGCATTAGTCAACCACTTGGTAATCATTGGAATGCAGAACGTCATCACCCTCCTTATCCAGAAAATATGAATTATGTGTCGAATCATGGAAGCTAGAGACAAGGGGGGCAAAACTGGGGTCAGCAAGTTCAACCATATAGACAACCCTACCAACAACAGAATAGTGGAAATATGGGTGTCAGGGGACAACAAGGTAATGCAGCACCGTATCAGAGGCCACAAGGTTATAACCATCTGAATCAACAACAAGCCTACTACCCTCCTCAGCATCAACAGGGGAAAAAGCAAGAAGATGAGTTTTCCAGGTTAGAAGCTACGATGCAGCAGGTTATTGGGTCAAATGCCAAAATCAGTGAGAGAGTAGATATACATGATGCAGCTATTAAAAATAATGAAGTACAGTTGGGCTAGATATCTATGGTAGTGAACAATCGTCCTCCTGGAACTTTACCTGCAGATACTCAGGTAAATCCTATGGACCAATGCCCAAGGCAGCTGATGGCAGTGACTCTTCGCAGTGGCAGAGAGTTAAACTTGGAACTGGAAAGAGCTCATGAAAGCAGACAGGCCGAGACACTGGTACCCATGCCGATTGAACTTGATGATTCAACAAACTTGACCAAGGCAACAGTGCAACCTAGTGAAGAAGAACCCAGTGCACAGAGTGAGACTGAAAAAGAAGTGGAGATGACTCAGAAGCCGGTAGTTGAGGTGGTGGCTGAGAAAGAAAAGTCCCAAATCACTGGGAAAAAGAGACCGCCAACTCCATTCCCTCAGAGGCTGGCTAAATACCAAAAGGATAAACAATACAAGAAGTTCTTGGACATGCTAAAGTAGATACAGGTAAATATTCCATAAATTGATGCATTGAAAAAAATGCATTGGTATGCTAAAATGATGAAGGAATTGATGTCCAGAAAAGTTGACTTCCAAGATCTAGCTACTGTCACCCTTACTTAGACTTGTAGTGCGGTGGTGACACATCCTATTGCTGAAAAGTTGTCTGACCCAGGGAGTTTTACAACTCCTTGTACCATTGGCAACTTCTCTTTCACCAAAGCTTTATGTGACTTGGGGGCCAGCATTAATCTGATGCCGCTGGCCATATATAAAAGACTGGGGATTGGTAGAGCCAGGCCCACCTCCATGCTGCTGCAACTTGCTGATAGGACGGTGAAGAGACCGTCGGGTATTCTGGATGATGTCTTGGTGCAAGTGGGGAAGTTTGTATTTCCTGCTGATTTTGTGATATTAGACTGCAAGGTAGATGAGGAAATTCCCATAAGCTTGGGAAGGCCATTTTTGGCAACAGGCAGAGCTGTTATCGATTGTGAGACTGGTGAACTTAAGATGAGGCTCAACGATGAAGAAATCACTTTCAACGTGCAGAAGTCTATGAGGCGACCTACTGAGTTCGCCAACTGCTCTCTTATTAATGCTGTGAATGTGCTCCCAGAAAAAGATGATGCTTTCCTGACTGTTGGGAACCCTTTGGATGAATGTTTCACGAATCTGGATGATATGAATGGTGAAGAACTAGCAGATTGGGTGTTAGCACTTGAGAAAAAAGAGGTATGGAGACAGGCTCTCGAGTTTGATTTATTACATTTAGAGAAAAGTGAGAACCCGCTGACCGAACCAGCTAGTGAAGAACCACCCAGGTTAGAACTGAAATCGGAGGCTGCTGATGTGGTAGAAAAGATACTAGATTTAACCAAGGACATCGATGATACATACTTTGTTAAATCTAGTGTCTGTATTATTGAGGATGTTGGTACACACTCCAACCATTTGTTCACATTGTGCTGGGATGATGTATTCAAATAGAGTTATCCAAACCACCTGATGAGCTGAGGGACAAAGAACAAGATGCCTACATTCTTGAATTCTTCCTGCCAGAAAGTAGGGAGTATACATTTTGTCGAAAGGCCAAGAAGCGCAGATTATTACATGGTTTTATTGGGCCAGGCAGATTTGTTCCACCACCCCATGAGCATGATCATAAAGCAGAATCAAAAATTGGGGTTCAATTCATAAGTTCAAAGTGGAGGCATAAAATGATTAAAGCAGGTGCTCAAAGGAGCATGAAAGCGAGATCACTGGAAAGGATGTCAACACTATTGGACCAGGGAGTTTCTTACACCTTACTTTTATTTCTTGTTTTGTCTATATGTGATGCACTGAGGACACTGCATGATTTAATTGTGGGGTGTTGTATATATTTTTTGTGTTTAGTGTGCTTTCTTCTTAGTAAGTTTTCTTGTTAATAAGTAGTTCTTATTAGTAGTTTTAGTTTTTCTTGTTGGTAAGTTTTTAGTTTTAAAGTAGAACAAAAACAGAGAAAAATAAAAAAATTAGAAATATGTGGACTCTTCCTGACGATGGGTCTCCTAGACAGTCTTCTTGAAGGAAGTAAGTCTAAATAAAATACCAAAAAGATTTTTTGTTTTAGGTAGTGTAGTAATTCCCCCTTGGTTTTTCTTTGGACCACGGTTCTTTTCCAAGGGTTTTTAATTGAACCGGGTGTAGGTAGTTTTTAATTTTTAGGAGTAGGAATCATATGGTTAAGGGCTTAATAGGAGAAATATCTCGAAACGTGCTAATGCCTTGAGAATAGTCA